>CASHTH010003108.1:0-35453 GCA_030341885.1 Geodia barretti
AGGTCATTGTACGACTGTATAAATAAGCCCCTTCCTCGTAACAATGACATGTCAGTAAAAAAGTAATGGTTACTGTTTTGTAGAACACGGTGGAATTAATGTTTACATAACCGGCTTTTTAAGCCAGGCCTTCACTGGCCTTTACAGTATGCCAGAGAAAAACAAGGGAATTGGAAATTGTACGAGAAGGGCTTATTATACATGTAAAGTGTTGTAGAACCTGGATTTAATGTACGTACCCGTGTTGCCTGTTTGAAATGATGCAGAGTGGGACGGCATTCCAGCCCAGAGGAATGCCGACTATTCCACAATCCACACTCCTTCCATTAAGTCTGTGACACAACGCAACACACACAGAGCTATGTGCAACTCTAAATTAGCGCGACTGCAGTAACTTGTACCTTTGTAGTTGGGGCATCAAAGGTCTCCATCCTTTGCAGCTATATATATACTCTCCCTAATCTGAACACAAGAAAATCAATAAACCAACTTCAAAAACTGATTGTTTTGGCATGTTATAACCTTCAATTCCAGACTGCACAGAAGCAGCCAGCCCAGCCTTCCCAGAACCATTTACCAACGCCTCCTTAAACTACCATCCTCCTCTATCGTCCTTCTTTATAACCGCCACTTGAAAGAGAGTAGCCTAATTGGAGCGAGCGATTTAAGGGTGGTAGCCGAGGCGACGCTGCATGTGCAGACGGCAAAACGAAATTCGGCTAGTACCGAGTTCTGCTTGTAGCGTTGACATTAAGTGGGTCTGCCCTTCTGCAGCAGGCAGTGTCGCGGACCCCGACATCGGGGAAGGGTGAATAAGCTGCAGCGTGCGCGAGAAGATAGAGAGGTCGAGTATACTTATGTGGGTTAGGATGCATGGGTAGGTTGGCTGCTAGATAAATAAAGTAGACTTTATAGGGATCGCAGCACACACGGTTATCTATGGGTCTTGGACGCAGTCGATCTACATCCATCGACAAGATAGTCCTTGCGATCAGCACTTCAGCACTGCCATTCAGCGTGCAAGCAAGATTTGCGTCCAATATATATTTAACATGAGAAGAGGCGCAAGCGTTATTCTGCTTAATAGAGTTCAGAAGATGAAGAGATCACACCGCCCAGTCTGGATCACTACACCACCACCGAAGCCCGCTATATTCGCCTGCCTCTCACTCTCAGGAAAGTGGTGCACACCGCATTCAATCCGGAAAGGTGGAAGATAAATGACGTGCGGCGTGTATGCTTCGCTTATGCAACCCAGTTCAATTCCCGGATTTGAGGCAATACACTTGTTCCAGATTATTTGTCCACACTTCTCCATCTCTCGCTTAGATGTTTGTCCGTCACAAGTGTGACTGACGTAAGTTCGGAGTGGAAGTGTAGTCAAATTGGTACTTTATTAGCTTGAGGCATATTTACACTAAGGTAGTATAAGGTTATATGGCGAGTCAGTGGCTCTTCCTTGGACGCGCAGGCCGTGAGAGCGTCCAGCTATTGGGGGCCGTGAGTAGATTACACCATGCACGTTTGCAATAAATGGCTTTGGAGCTCCCTTCCGTGGTTTCGGACAGTAGCAGTTTTGGTGGTTGTCGTTGCCCACCTTTCTCTATTGCGACAGTTCTGAACCGTCATGATTGTGCTATTTGTGACGTTTTTACGGCTGCATGTACAAAACCCACAACCAACGACAAACTTGTAAGGCAGAAGACAAGGCAAGGACACCCAGGACAGGACAACTCGGTAAGCCTAAATTTAGTTACTTCGGCTACATTGGGAAAAGAGGACAATATAAGTTGCAGTCTGTTTCTACGTGATAGGCTCAATCTCAATGGTACCCACCTCACGCTTAACAGGGCGTATATACCTCAGACATGCTCAAAATCGCGCACCTCAGGCTCAAAATTGCCCACCAGGCTCAAAATTGCGCACCTCAGGCTCAAAATTGCCCACCTCAGCCCACCTCAGGCTCAAAAGTGTGCATCTCTGGCTCAAAACTGGCTCAAAAGCTCAAAAGTACGCATGTCGGGTTCCACAGTACGCACCTCATTCTGAAATCTCTCGAGAGTTAGTTTCCTCTCCATCTGGTCGAAGACATGGGCGTCTGCGGCGTACTGTCCCTCCAGTAGAGAACGCCAACAGTTGGCTGCGTCTCTGTTTGACTTGGACAACACGATCCGCAGCAGCTTTTTGTCCTCTGTACCAGAAACACACACATGTCACACTTGCATCTATACAGCCTTGTGTACCCAGCCCCTCTCTTGTGGGAGCCAAATAAATTGCAGTGGTAATAATACTTATGATTAGTATGTAGTTTCGAAAGTAAAGCATCACAGATCATAATATATGCCCACGAGAATCTGAACGCTCTCTTCGCAGAATACAATGTTTGTAGCTTCAGACTACCGACTATGTTCCATGACAACTCACATACGCAAATATCATGTACAGTTGTTCAAAGGTCACTTTGCTCGCTAAAAATGAATTACAGTTGTTTTTGTTATAATGGTAGCCACTCACCTAGTGTCCATATACTGTCATCGGTTATGACCTTTCCACTCAACTTGCCCTATAAAAGTTGCAATTTTCATGAAAAATTCAGAGTTAATTTAGCGAAATTGCATTTATACACCATTATATCGTGTGTCCGTGGGGGTCCGGTGATACCTTAAAAATCTGCTGGTGGTTGACAGTCACAGATATGGAGGTGGGTGTCATGTCGCAACGGATGTTCTGAGACTTGGTTCCGTCTGGAACATCGACCTCAATGAACACTTCCTCTATTGTTTGAGCCCACTGGCCCCATTCCGTACTGCAGTACACCACTCCACTCCGCTCGTCAAAGTGGGACATGCTCTAAAAGGAGAAAGAGGGGGGAGGGAAGGGGATTTTCATCGCACTTCGACCTTTACGTAAGGTGCGCTTTATTTAAAATTAGAAACTTGCTTCACGTGTCGAGGCTCGTGCTGTCGAGCACTTTCGATGGATGTAGCGGGCAGAAAGATGCTGTGTCGCTCCCTGGCACTATATTTAGCAGCCAGACCTGCTAACCCAGGGCTGCATCTCGGCCTCGCACGCTGCAGTATTCACCCTCCCCGATGTCGGGGTTCCGCGACACTGCTGCAGAAGGCAGACCCACTTATTCAACGCTACAGAACTCGACTAGCTAATTCGTTTGCCGTCTGCACATGCAGCGTCGCTCGGCTCCCCCTAAATCGCTCGCTCAATAGGCTACTCTCTTTCAGTGGAGGTTATAAAGAAGACGATAGAGGAGGAGGTAGTGAAGGAGGCGTGGTAATGGTTCTGGGAGCTGGGCTGCTGCTCTGTGCGGCTGGAATTGAAGGTAATACATGCCAAAACAATCAGTTTTGAAGTTGGTTATGATTTCTTGTGTTCAGATAGGGAGAGAGAGTTTGTGATAGCTGCAAAGGATGGAGACCTTGATGCACTACAAAGGTACAGTACTGGAGTGCGTATAGAGTGCACATAGCTCTGTGCGTGTGCGTGTGTCACAGACTAATGGAAGGAGGTGTGGATGTGAATAGTCGGCATCCTCTGGGCTGGAATGCCGTCCACTCTGCAGTCATCAACAGGCAACACGGGTACGTACATAATCCAGGTCTACAACACTTTACATGTATAATAAGCCTTCTCGTACAATTCCAATTCCTTGTTTTCTCTGCATACTGTAGCCAGTGAAGGCTCTGGCTAAAGCCGGTCAAAGCATTCACAAAGATCTGAAGCCATTAGAAGCCTGCATCACACACACTATACACTGTGTGAACAACCCATAGCTCTTATGGACAGTTGCTAAGGCCAGCCTCAAGATGTAATGGTGATTGTTTTCAGAGTGGTTGAGTTCCTACTGCGCAAAGGTGCAGATGTCAATGCAGAGGATGAGTTTTCAAGTGCACGGCGCATGGCCAGTAGACTGCGCATCTCTCCTGCCAGAGGTGAGCCTCCAATTGCCTCAACCAACTCATTCAAGTTTCATGTTTAAGTCTGCACAGCTGACATCATAGTGAGAGTTTTATGCATCTGGAGGTTTTCTTCGGTAAAACCATAGCCTCTTTTGGGATTTAAAAGTGGTGTTCTCCCTCCCTGCTTAGCATGAAAGAGGGATTGGTGAAGCTAAATAGGGATAGGTGCAGGAGGATAGAGTACATTACTATTCCATACTCTAATGATAGTCACAACATTACATATGGTTGGCTTGTCTCTTCTTCAGCTGATGTACCTACACAAAATGCAAAATCGTTGACACCCTTATTTGAGGTTGGGAGGCAGGGATGGCAAAACAGAGGTGAAAGATGGATCAGTGAAGCTAGATAGGGATAGTTGCAGGAAGATAGAGTGTATTACTATTCCATTCTCCAATGATAGTCAAACTAATAACCATGGTTGGCTGGTCTCTTTATTCCACTGATGTACCTACATAAAATGCAAAATCGTTGACACCCTTATTAGAGGTTTGGGGGTGGGGGACACTGGGAATAGAGGCGAAAGAGGGATTGGTGAAGCTAAATAGGGGTAGGTGCAGAGGGATAGAGTGCATTACTATTCCATACTCCAACAATAGTCAAAGTATTACATATGGTTGGCTGGTCTTTTATTCCACTGATGTACCTACATAAAATGCAAAATCGTTGACACCCTTATTAGAGCTAACTCTGTGGCCTTGCAAAACTATAAGGCAAAGTGCCTGTGTGTGTATGTACATTGTATGTAGTCATTATTCGATGTACTCTGCATACATGGACTATCATCGCTCTCTTGTCTTTTTTACCATCCCTAGGTTCGCCATTTTTTCACTATGTATTCAGTGACTGTTGTTTGTCTGAACCTGAGAAGTAGGCAACTATGCTGGGCATGCTCTATGCTCTTTTCTTCCCCCTGTATACCCTTGCAGTGGCCGCAGTGAGGGATCATGAGTTCAGCTCTTACATCAACCACTTCGTCAGCTATTCCGGATTCACTCCTCTGCACTATGCAGTCATTAGCGATGACATCGCCATAATTCGTCTCCTACTGAGCCACGGAGCTGACCCTACTGTGGAGGACAGGAGGGGGTTGACCCCTGTTGATTATTGCACTAATGAGGATGTTAGGATACTGCTTAAAGATCACGCAGCGCAAGTAAGTTCTCTCATATATTTTCCATTACCATTGTCAACACTCATACATTCACCAAGAACAACAGAAATGTTCTTACGCGGTCAATTGCGTAGAACCGTTAGTTTCAGAGTAAGTTCCGGGTTCCTTCATTAATTGGATATTTGGATAAAGAAACATAAACAGGCTTACCTAATGACCTTAAAGTCAACTCTATGTTTTACGTGTGTATTGCTGATAAAGTAGGAGTGGTGTTGATTACGTTGTAGGTGGAGTCTCGGAGGCTGGAGGCCCAGTTGGAGGAGAGAAAGAGGTTCCCTCTGGAGCAGAGACTAAGAGAGAGAATAGTTGGTCAGGATGGTGCCATCACTACCACTGCTGCTGGTATACATGTGTATAGTACTAGGAGAGTATATAATTATGAGTATATTACAGTGAAACCTTAAAAGAATCTTCCAAATAAGGGGTATTTCTTTATAAGGGACACTTGGTTCTGCCTCATATGTCATTAGTGTAGTATGCTACCTTCATACAGTATAGGACTCCTCTGAATAAGGTCACTTTCAATGTCCCCAAGGTGCCCCTTGCCTTGTTCAGGGTGTACTAAGAGAGGGAGAGGGGAGTATGTATTATAGGTTGTCTGTTATCTATAGCTATTAGAAGGCGAGAGTTGGGCTGGGCTGACGATGATCATCCACTGGTATTTCTCTTTCTTGGGTCCTCGGGAATTGGTGAGTCTGCAGAGAGGGGAGAGTGGGTGTGTAAGAAACTAGGAGAGTAAATTTTTCAATGCAGGTAAAACGGAATTGGCCAAGCAGATTGCTCACTACATGCACAAAGACAATTCAAAAGTAAGCTCTTCATTCACACATGTGCTTTAGCAGGTGCTCATGTCATTCATTAGGGATTCATCAGATTGGATATGTCAGAGTATCAAGAGAAACATGAAGTAGGTTGAACAAAGATCTTGACCATAAACAAATATTGGCGGCCATTATCAATAGTTCGTGGCAAACTTTGTAGTCGGTGGTGATTGTGCATAGGATAAACTTTAGTGCATGTGCATTTACAATTGTAACCTCAACAACTGCCAATTTTATGAAGAATATGAGAGGCTATGTTGTGTAAAATTAGGTTGCGAAGTTGATAGGGTCTCCTCCAGGCTACGTGGGTCACGACCAGGGAGGTCAGCTGACCGAGAGACTCAGAGAGTGTCCTGCTGCTGTGGTCTTGTTTGACGAAGTGGACAAGGCCCATCCAGACGTCCTCACCACCCTCCTACAGCTCTTTGATGAGGTCAGGGTAAACTCTTACACTATCCTTGAGTTAGACGTTCTGTATACACATGTATATAGCTTTAGCATTGGCCTAACCCATTGGTTTTTGGGTGTATCATGTGTTCTCACAACAAAAACGTGGTTACTCACGTCTGTTGGCTACATAGCCTTAAATTGAACCTGCATTTGTTAGCATCTAAAACATACAAGCCCGCCTACTCTTGAACATGTGCATTACTGATGAGTTCCGGTAAATGAAAATCCTCTGTGTCAATTGCTGCTGATTGCAGGGACGTCTCACTGACGGTCAGGGTAAGACCGTACACTGCAAACAGGCCATATTCGTGATGACCTCCAACCTGGCGAGTGATGAGATTGCCAGCCACGCACTACAACTGAGACGAGAGGCAGCTCAGGCAGCTCAGGACTATCACCACAGCCAGACTGGTGAGAGAGAACCTGTTGTGGATAATTGTCTGACACTGGTGGCTGCAAGCATGCTAGGTTCTTACTTTATTCAGCATATGAACCCAGTGAAGGCAGACTTGCAAGTTATGTTTTGTAGCTTACTAATAGCTTGTGTAGGTTTTGGCAATCCTTCATCTCATGTATTGGTGCAGTGGAGTGAGGGGTGAAAATACACTGATCCTTGTCCCCCAACAGAGCCGGAAGAACACATTGAGATATCCAGAGATTTCAAGGAACGAGTAGTGGAGCCCATTCTAAAGGTGTGTAACCTGTAGCTTTGTGAATATATGTGTGAATTATGAAGCAAAAATATAGCCTTCACAACTTTTTTTTTGCCATATTTACTACAAAATTCTACTTGACTCTGGTTATGTGTTCGCAAAAACAAGCTCATGATAGAATGTATGTGGAGCTCATAGTTGGCTGTTTTTCTCCACGTATGTAGAGTCACTTCAAAAGAGATGAGTTTCTCGGCCGTATCAATGAGATGGTCTACTTTCTGCCGTTCTCTCGGTCAGAGCTGAACCAACTGGTGGAAAAGGAGCTCAGGACATGGCAGACCAGGGTAGGCAGACTGGGGGCACAGCTGGAGGGGGGGATGTTTATGATGCGTGTATATAGTGTGGCCTTTATGGGATCTGGTGTGTGCTATGTACATCAACACTAATGAACTTATACATACCTGTGCAGAAACATACATCCAAGTATCAATAGGAAAAATATCGTGGTTATCCAAACCCAGTTTCTTTTTCTAGAGAATGCAGATTTACCGGTAGATGCGCCCAAACACCTTTGAAAATTCGGCTCTAAGTGGTGTGTAGGAAATTACCTATCGCTGTGTTAACTGTACCGTCACTCTGTCTGTCTGTTGGCATCAGGCCGAGAAGAGGCATTCAATCCAGCTCTCCTGGGACAGAGAAGTTCTGGATATACTAGCCGATGGATACAACGTCAAGTATGGGGCTAGATCCATTCAACACGAGGTGTGTATGGTTTGCTAAAACAAGTAAAGATAAGAAAGATACTAATATTTTTTGGCAATAAGTATGTTTCAGTAGCACTATTTTAAAAGCCTCACCACAAGAAAATGTAATATGTCGTCATTCTTTTAGCCTCAAAACCAACTGTGTGTTACATGTGAGGGTGTTCATTGTTGCAGGTGGAGAGACGTGTGGTGAATCAACTTGCTTCGGCGTTTGAGCAGGGTATGATCACTAGAGGCAGTTGCGTGAGGTTGGCAGCAGGAGGAGGGGAGGGGGACGGAGTCAGTGTCAAGCTGGTGGTGACGGAGAAAGACTCAACTACAGGGAGAAAAGTTGATGTGGGACCAGTCCTCTTCCCACTGAGTACTCTATATATAGTGTAGTGAAAAACTTAGGACAAGCGGGTTGGGTTCAAAATAATTGACACAAGTATGTATTATGTATGGCCTGCGCGGACTATGCCTTTCATCATCTCTTTCTCAACTGTGACTGAGTCTGACTTCCAACTAATCTCAATAATGCGTATATGAACGAAGTAGTTACTTCAGGGCTACGTCATTGGGTACTACACATGGGTAATTTCTGCTCCAGGGTAGAATGCACTCGAAGCATGCAAGAGTCTGTGTTACTGTGAACCTGCCCTTAATAGTTCAAATGTTCAGTAGATTCAAATATTGTTTGATGAATAAAATCACAAAATCCATTGCGAGGGTTCTATAACAATGATGCATATTGAGATACCCATAATTGCAATTAGTTAGTACAAAAAAGAAGTGGGTTAATTGGTTGGCAACGTTCTGCCTCAGTGTGTGTTGGGAGGTTGTGCTGTCTGTGGAGTCTGCTGAGAAGATGGCGGAGATGAGTCATGTGTCGTGGCAGACCCACTTGTTGATGGAGGCTGCTGCATTGGACCAGATCTTGCACCTGGTGGCAGAAACGAAGGGGCAGTAGCCCCCGGCCAATACGATGGGTATTGCATTGTGTTTAGTCTGGGAAGAGAGGGGTTAGGATTGGCACCAGTTGTACCGTACGTTCTCAAGTGGTAGAGATATGGGAGGACGAGAGGGTTGATTCCGCCGTAGTGTGAGGATGGCGACTGCTGGAGCAGGGACATGTACTGGAGCATGGCTGCCTGTGGCTGGGCAAAGTTGGGGAGTGTTGCCATCTGCGAGAGTGGGGGGAGGGGTACGCTCGACCCACCTGCTACTGTGGCTGCTAAGGTGGAGGAGGGGGTGAGGGAAAAGGTGGAAGCAGGCTGGGGTGGGGGAACGGGGGTTGCAGAGAGAGCGGTGGAGATGGGCTGAGTCTGGGGAAGAGAGGGGGCTGTAGACAATGGTGGAGGTAGCTGGCTGTGTGAGGTAGGTGGGAGAGGTTCTACAGAGGAAGTGGAGGTGGAGAAAGGGAAGCGCGCCAACTGCGCAGATAGTGGAGCGAGACTAGCAGAGGTGTGTGGAGCAAGGTAGGCAAGGTGCGGCGGAAGAGGCTGCAGTGTACTGTAGGGTGCAGTAACAGGAGGAACCAGTGAGGGGGTGGGCTTCAATTGGGAAGGTAACTGAGGTGGCAGGGAAGGTAACTGAGGTGGCTGGGAAGGTAACTGAGGTGGCAGGGAAGGCATGAATTCTGGGAGGACAGGATTAGACGTGGCGGGGTTTATCTGGTGACTGGGTTGGATTGGGGGAAATCCTGGTGTTGCAGTCACGTCAATGGGTAGATCCTCTGTCTCTCCCACTGAAACAACAGGAGGAGGACTAAGTTTGGGCTGGTGGACAGCAGCTTCTGGTGCTGTTTGTAGTGGCGTAGCAACTGCAGTTTGTCTGGTAGGCTCAGGGGAAGGAGTAAGGATGTCCTGGTGCAGCTTGGATCGCGTGAGTTGCGCAATAGGGAGCGAGACAATGAGAGGACTGGCTCGAAATTGCCTTGGTGACAGCTCATCGGTCACATTGATCTCAGGTGAAGTCTGCTCATCTCTGAGACGTGGCGAGGAACCTGGCGTGTGTTCTTTCGACGATCCCTTGGCCTTAGAGCTGTTTCTGGTGACCGGTCCCCTCTCTGGTTCTTCCTCACTCGATTCGCTCTCGTCAAACTCCTCTACGTCTGAAGCCTCGTGTAGCAGTCCCAGCGGAGCCTTCTCTGCCTCAGACTGGATGCACGCCTGTGCACCACGCGTGTTGTACCTCTCTCTTCCTTGTGGTTCCTTCGCAATCTTCTCCTCAGTAGGGGCGTCGGTGGACAAGGCAGGTTTTGTGGGGGTTTCGGCGGAAGAGGATTCTGAACTGCTGTCAGAGTTTTCCGAGTCGCTCCCGGAGCTTTCGGAGTCAGATTCGGAGTACTCCAATCTCGCTGGAGGCCGGAGTCTCTCGGGGGAGACTAGTACATTATCGGATTCCTCCGACGAATGACCCTCCTCACCTGTACCCCTCTTCTTCTTGGGGGAAGCGGCACGTCGCCTGCTACTGCTGCGAGTCAAAGGAACAGAGTCTTTGCTGGTCGGAACCACTGAATCCTCTCCGCCATTGGCAGTCTCCGATTTTTGTCTGCCAGCTGGGACGAGGGCTTCATCCCCACTGGAACTAGTGGTTTGCCGGCGTAGGGGCTCAAAGTTGCTCAGTCCCAGGTGAAACAGCTTGCCTCGCTCTATCTTGATGACGTTCTGAGACCGAGTGCGTGCAGAGACCGGGTCGGAGAAGTTGAACGGAGTGGCGACTGCACGCAAGTAGGCTTCCGCATGTCGAGAAAACATCGGGGCCCCTTTTCTCGGGACCCATGTCGGTCGCCCCTTTCTCTGGCGCGTGCTGCGTCTGATGGCTGTTTCAATCACAGCCGGTCGCTCCCGTTCTCTCCTCTGTACCGGTCTGTTGGTGGGAGTGGCATTAGCTCTGTGTGTCGACCGTCGCTGCGGGCCCATTGGGTAGTCTCTTCTTCGTCTCCTTGTTCGCTTCCTCTTCGGTTCAGTCTCCCCTTCCTCTTTCCTTTCTTCGACTCCACTCTCCTTCTCCTTTTTCCCCTCCTCCTCCTCCTCTTCCTCTTCCTCATCTTCACCGTCAGCTTCCCTACCTTCCTCCACTGGTTTCGAATCATCTTTCACCTCAGGGTTGCCTTCCACTTCTTCTTCCTCTGTGTCCTCCGTGGCAGTGGTGGTATCGCCGCCCGACTGGACAAGTGGAGACCAGTGGAGAGCCTCGGAGTCCAACTCGATCCGTATGCTGTTCCGCACCTTTTCCATGTGCGCCTCAAGCACCGTCATGTCTTTGACGATGGCTACTCCCCCGTCTTCTTTCAACCGAATCATGTTCACCATCTGGAGAGTGGCCGCCACGTCGTGCGGATCCATGCCCAGATCTTGGCTGATGGTGCGGATGCTGATCCGAGGCAAACTTGTGTTGTAGAGGTATTCCATGATCACGCTCTTCCAGTAGCTGTGGTAGCTGATGCGACCGAGATCGGAGAGTGGCTTCTCGGGCGATCCAGGCTGGTTCTCCACACGGGAGAGGAGGTAACTGAAGTCAATAAGAAACCTACCAAAGCCCTGCCGCTGGTACTGTGGCATGGTCATGATGCACGAAACGTTGTACTTCTGCTGGCACGACTTCTCCTTTGAGAAGTAACCCACCAAGTGGCAGCCTTTTCGGTCGTTTTTCGTGAGCACGTAGAAGAGAAACGGTTCCACGTCGTAGTAAAGCGTCTTATGATCGAGGAAAAGCTTGGCCAAGAGGCAGAGGTTCTGGCAATAGATCTTGCTTGCCATTCCGTCTACCTCAAAGACGGAGAGCTCACACTTGCGATAAATCTCGTTCCCCGGTGGGTGGAACCACTGACACTTGGCTCTGTGGGTCTTGAGGATTGTCCGACTCTTCATGTACTTGAGGCAAAACTCACAGAGTACCAGTTTCGGTAGGATAGCGTACTCTTGCGGGTAAGGGGAAGAGTACCAGGTCTTCATTTCGTACTTGCCAAACTCGATCATTGGCGGGGAGCGTGCGGTGGGGTCTAGCGTCTTGCCGTTGATGGAGGTGGCCATGGAAGCCATGGCTCTCTCCTGAGCCTTCTTGAAGAGCTCCAGATCACTCTCTGTTACTCCAGGAGGGAGCTGCGGCTGAATCATGGGCTCCAACAGCTCGTCGAAATCCACACCGTCCATACCGCTCTTTTTTCTCTTCTTTGGCAGTGGAGTGTATCCATCGTAGTCGCTGTAGTAACCAGCCGTCTTGCGGGGTCGTTTCGGAGTGAGGAAGTGCGACCCGCCGGACTTGTTCATTCCTCGTCGTCGATTGGGAGGGGGGACACAGATGGGACATATCCAACGCCCCTCAGGGAGCCCACTCACCGGTGGGTCCAGGCAATCCATGTGGAATCCCTTGTCACAGCTGTCACAGATTAGCAAGTCGTCCGCATTAGCCGCCTGGTCGCACTGCACGCACCTCTTGCACTCCAGACAGAGCCAGGGCTCGGCACGGATCCGCGTCACGAGTGCCGGCGTGTACTGCAGACACGTGGGATGCCCGCTGTTCCCGCACTCGTGGCACGACAAGAGGTCCTCCTGCTTACCCTGTCGGTTCCTCTCCGCAGTCCCGAGACAGAAACTACAGATGGCACTCGGTTTCACTTTCGGTTCGGGGAAAACTTCCAAGGGGAAGACGGGGACTCGAAGGAGGCGCCCATGCTTCTCAAGTGCACCCTGTTCCAGCTGCTTGGTCACTGAGGCCTTCAACTGGTCCATGACCTCTGTACCCTGAACAAGACCGTACTCGGAACAGATCTGGGCCTCTATTTCGCGCAGCGTCGCTCCCTCTAAGTTGATTTTGAGGATGCTCTTTCTGATCATGCGGACCAGATCGGCCGAGTTGAGGACACTACGGGAGACAGAGAGGGTGTCTGGGTCTCGGTAGGAGGGCAGCCCCTTGTTGATTAGCTTTATGATACGGTTGCTCTGAACTGCCTTCTCCAGCATCATTAGAGAAACTTCTGGTGACACACCGTACCTGAAGTGGTGCCAACAGCATTGACTATATAATTATAACAACTGCACAAACATGTAGATAAACATTTTACGGTGCTGTACACACATGACAGACATAATGTATATATAGCTCATGTAAGACACATACAAACAGTACGTCGAAGAAGCAACAGACCTTATGTTCATGGTAGAGCATATCCTCTCTTCACCAGGTCTCTGCTTCTGGCCTTTGATCCTCCGGATGGATGACAGGAGTTGCTCCACTATATCCTCATCCAAGTCTCCATCACTCCCTCCTGCCGTCGGACTCTCGCTCCTCACCGGAGTACGGGTCTTTCTACCTCGAGGCATCGCCTATCCACAGCTTCTCGACGGAGCGATCTCCTAGCAAGGCGAAATGACGTGACGGTATACAGTAAGAATCATCTGCATGATCCGCTTACACATAGATAAACAGTCAGTACAGTCCTCTAGGACACCAAAATACTCTTCCAACAACGTATTCTCCAGGGTGGGAGGCGCTGGCCTTCTTGTCTCTCAGTCTTTCCCCGCCAAGAATTCTATTAGACGCGCACCATAGGTACCCCCACTTACACGCATGCGCGTATAAATCCTCCAACCACACGTGGGCTCTACCAAGATGGCTACTCAAACGAGTAAGAAGAGGAAGGTGAGTGTATCCTGTCGCATCTTTGTCATGAGTACAGCATATCCCTTTAACTTCAGTCAAACTGTTGTTGTAGTTGTGTGGTGTGTAATGTGGTTCGAATCTCCGGTCTCCATACTTATGTAAGCCACCTAGATGGCTAGCTGGTACGACTATGTACTCGGAGAATACGTAGCTGTGGGGAAAGGTAATTAAATTGAAGCTTCTGTTGTCTGACTCACAGTTTGTGAGTGATGGACTGTTTCGATCGGAGCTCAACAGCTTCCTGAAGCAGGAGTTGGCCGAAGATGGTACAGTGGAGTCGAGGTCCGAGTGACTCCCACCAGAACTGAGATCATCATTCTGGCCACTCGCACACAAAACGTCCTCGGCGAGAAGGGCCGGAGGATTAGGGAACTTACTGCCGTCGTTCAGAAACGCTTCAACTTTCCTGAAGGCACAGTTGAGGTACAGTAATTGAGACTTTACACGCTTTGAGACTTTATAGAGATTGCTCTGGTACAGTTGTATGCAGAGAAGGTTGCAGCTCGTGGTTTGTGTGCCATTGCTCAGTGCGAGTCACTTCGATACAAGCTCATTGGTGGACTAGCAGTGAGAAGGTAGGTAGGACTCATTTACAACTCTCGGGTACATCGCACGTATGGACAGTTGCCACTACAATTGTATCACATCCACTACCTTTGGGGAGAAAAATGTTGTGCCCATCATGGCCATTCACTAGAAAAATTTTCTTGGGCAGGCAAAACTTTTCCCACAAACTTTTCTCCCTTGTAAGTTTTCAGAGTTCAGTGTGCCAATATACATACCCATGTTTCACTCTTGTGTCTGTGTGTGCAGAGCCTGTTATGGAGTACTGCGATTCATCATGGAGAGTGGTGCGAAGGGATGCGAGGTGGTCGTGTCGGGCAAGCTGAGGGGTCAGAGGGCAAAGTCCATGAAGTTTGTGGACGGACTGATGATACATGCTGGCAACCCTACCAGAGACTACATTGATAGTGCCATCACCCCACGTACACTTGAGACAAGGTATGGAAAACCGGAGGCTGAAATTTTCCGTGTTTTGGTAGCAAATAGGCACTGTACAGCAGTCCGCACTCACGTAATTTGCCAGGGGAAAAACTTGAGTTTCTCTCAAGGGGGCCTGGCTATTGTAGTATTAGGGGAAAACCTCATCATTAGCAGCCGATTCGTATTTCTCAATGTTTAGTATGAGGACTGTTGGTCATGTTTTTCCTTTATCAGATTTCTAAACTGTGTTGTGGTGTGTGCGGAAGGGTTAGTTTCTCCTCCATTTACTTTGTTTACTCCTATGCAGGTGTTCTAGGTATCAAGGTGAAGATCATGCTGCCTCATGATCCCACGGGGAAGAGTGGTCCTAAGAAACCGCTCCCAGACAACGTGAGTACTGCAACTCCCCACACAGAGTCACACAGTCCAGATACACATGTGGCCACACACACTACTGTCTGTCTGCCACATAACACACTCAGCATGTTTATGGCAAGTAGATACCTTGCAAATATGGTAGCAAATTACTCATGTATTACTGTATGATGGTCTCTGGCCTATATATATGTAAGAAATAACCGAAATTCACTCTCCTTCAAGTTAACTATGGTATAATTATAGTTAGTGTTGTTATTTGTAAGCTGTGCACGCTGTGCTACAGGTGAGTGTGGTAGAGCCCAAGGATGAGACACCAATCATGGAGCCATACTCCGAGCAGAAAGGAGCCGCCAAGCCTTTTGAGCAGCAGCAACAGCAGCAGATGATGTGAAGGACGAGGGGGAGGGGCATAGCTGACATTGTTTGCATTGTGATTGTATGAAGAATTTGCTGTGTCGTATATTTGTCGTCATTTCCTGTGATGGTGAGTATTGATTGGAAGTTGCGGTCTGCCCTGCTCTGGTATAACGTGGAGTAAGACCTGACTATACACATATACCAGTTGAACCTCAATCATCTGGACATTTTTAGACTAAGAGAATGGCTACTGATATGTACTCTGGGCCCTGGCTAACAATAGTTATGTAGAGATGGGGTGAAAGCAGGTAAGTGAAAAGGCCAATTTGCATAATTACAACAATAGTGCCTGGGGTGCTGATATATTATATTGGGGTCTAGTGCATGAGTAGTGGCTCCCTTAGTGACTTTCCATTCATGCAGTTTTTGGAGTGCAAATTGCCCTCATAGAAGCTGCCCAGTTTCCCAAATTCACCACAGCATCTGAGTTGAGTTTCTACGGCATGGTGTGCAATTATACACGTGCCAAATAAAATTTCACATCTGACAGAATCATATTGAGCTAATACCCGCAGCTGTTCTACTTACACTCTTATTGGTGCTACTTTCCACCGGTTGTGGAAAAGGACTCCAAACTTTTAGGATGCAGACTTTGACAAGGACGCACAGCAGAATCCCGCCCAGGGCATCTACGAGGTAGTGGTGAGTGGAGTAGTTGGCTGCTAGTGTGATCCAGACCACATGGAGAGCGGCAAATTTCTTCCCAAACCAAGGATTGTTTAGGAATACTATTGTTGGCCAGGCCACGTGGAGCGAAGGGAAGGCGCCAAACTTGAGCGGCGACTGTGAGTAAATCCCGTGGAATATCGCAAATCCGAGAATTCTGTCGACTCGCTTGAAACCGGCCTCGTTTGAGTACTCATAGATCACCTTTCCGTGCTCGTCAAAGATAGCGCTGTCCACAAACCACGGGGACGCTGTAGGAAACGTGAGCTGAAACAACACGGCCAGAAAGTTGATCCACCCAGCACACCACATGTAGGAGAATAACCCTCCTCGTTTACCGGGGTGGAGTGCCAGGTATGCTCCAAATACGAATGGGAGAGGGAAGTGAACGAGATAGGGTATCGCGGCGAGGACGTCGAAAATGGGGTTAGCGAGCTGCGAGAGTATTTTGTGGGGCTGACAGAAAAATACATGCTCTTCGATGCTAGGTAGCACGGTGAAAGTTGGCGGAGAGACAGTGTCTAGGTGCGTGATTTGACGAAGGGAGATGTAGAATTTGAAGATGAGAAGATACAAGAGGTAGGGGAGAGCGGCAAAGAGGAAAGCACCGATGTGGCGTAGTCGGATCTGCTTCAGTGCCAGTCTGTTGAATCTGGCGAGTTCTCGAAGGTTAGACAGAGTTAGGTTAGTGAGCTGAGGCTGCCGCAGCTTGGACATGACCATCATCTGCAAAAAAGAGAGAGGAAACGATCTGAAGTTACATCAACAGTATCTACCTAGGTATTGGATGCGTTGTGAACGCCAAAAATACGTGTGGCTACTGTACGTGTGTGTGTGAAAGCTTATACCTTTCGAGCCTCCCAGTAGAAACCAAGGTTCCGGTATAAAACATCCAAAACCGGATTCCCGGACTCCTAACAAAGAGTATAACGTCACATAATCGGCATTGCACAGTAAAAGCAATTTCCTGACTAGTGAAAGGGCACATGACCCACATTATCTTGTGAACCCTACTACGCCACCTACCTTCTTCTGACCACTCTTGTATTCCTGGTCGAATTTCATCAAGTCAGACGGTATCGATACGTTACTGAAGGCCGCCAGACCTCAGCGGTTATTCTTAACACAACCACACCCTCCCGCATCCCGCGCGCGCCCCACCCAGCTAAGATTTGCGCATGCGCAGTACGCAAATGAATCTTGACACAAGACACAAAAATAGTTATACTTATACAAAACTTACAAAAAAGGAGTAATTTTTCACACACACTTGGTGCACGGCCTGCATAATATTGTGCATATATACACGGTACATATTGATGAGGTTGAGTCATTGTCAGTGTTCAAAGTTTGGTCAGTCAAACTAGTACATCGTGGCCGCCGTCATGGCTCGGAATAGGACTGCCCTGAGAGGAGCCTGACATGGACAGACTGGTGAGACTTGTGGTTTTCTTCATTGCCTGCATCAGTGTGGGGTCAGTTAACTCAATGCTGTATCGTAGTGCGAGCAAATGTTTGGAGTCCAGAGAGAAAACTATCATACAGTATACATGAAGATCAACTACAAAGCTACACATTCAAAATACTGATGATAACTGACTTACATCAGGGTGCTTTTCTTTCGGAGACGAAATGGCACTTGTCGAGACGACAGAGAAACGACTAAGGGTTCTGTGAAGTGTCCCCTCTCCCTCCTCCTCCTCCTCGTCCCCATGACGATGTCTGGAGCTCCTTCCAGATGAATGCGACGACTTCTCTCTCTCGCTTTTTGAAGTCTTCCCACCACTGTCCGACTTTTCCCTCTTTGTCCTGAAGCTGAATCGCAGCCCCTTCAAAATCGACTTGTCCTTGTCTTTACCTTTCTCCTCCTCCTTTTCTTTTCCCTTTTCCTTCTCTCTCTCTTTGGACGACAGACGCTTCGAGCCACCATCCTCCTTGCGATGGTCGCTTGATGAGGACTTAGAACTCGAGCCGTGTTTTCTACTGGAGGAAGATGAGGTCTCCTTTGACCTGCCGTGTCGGTCTGAGCTGCTGCTGTGGTGCCTTGAGGAATGCCTGCCTCGGTCCCTCTCTCTTTCCCTTTCCCTATCCCTTTCCCTGTCTCTGTCGTGATGTCTTGAGGAGCGGTGGGTGTCGCTCCGCTCCGCCGAGTGACTGTGATGCCTTTGTTCTTTCTCCCTCTCCTTCTCATCCCTGTCCCTCTTTCGCTCCCTCTCCCTCTCTCTTCCACTTTCCCTCCCTCGCTCCTCTCTCCCCCTCGAAGAATGTGTCTTCTCGCTACTGCTTCGACTCTTCCTCTCCTCTCTCCTTCCTTCCTCCACCTTCTCCTCCTCTTGTCTCAGTCGCAGAGGTTTACGAAATTCAACCGCAGGAGATCCAACACCCTCACCTATGCTCTGGTGAAGGTACCTGACGGGTGTCACATCGTATATCCGTTCGTTTGCAGGCGGGAGAGTGTCATAGATCTCTTCCTGGTCGGCAGGTGTTGGTTCTGCATCTACGTCTTCTTCTCCTTGGGATGTTGACTGTTGTTTGGTGGTAGGGAGTGGGTCATTAATGGGAGGGTGCGAAGATGCTCGTGTGCGAGGGTGGAGAGGTAGTCGTGGAGTGAGGGTGTGAATTGCAGGCTTTGGTGGCATTGGTTCTATCCGTGTGGCAGAAACATTCCTCTGTGGGGTTAAAATCATACAGGATGCCAAACTAAAGAGAATGAAAGTATAACAAGTTTTTGCCCTTTCAAATTATCATCAGATGCACAGACCTAACAAAGACTGAAAGGTCAACACTCTATGTAGAGTTTTTACAATGTCCTAAGCACACTCTAGCACTGTACATAGGTAAACATACAACATGTGTATACACAGTTTGAGTTTTCCTACTTCAATTTGTACATGTGCACATCAGAAGCACCGTAATCTTTCACTTTCCGCCAAAATAAACACACACACACAGACACGTATCCTCAGCACACAACACCAGGGTTTTGGTAATAATTGAAAAGGGCCAAACATTTTCTCCAAATGGACTGTTTAGCATACACTCCATGGTAAAGAAGGGGGAAGCCACCACGCACCCTAGCTACAGTAACAAGCAGTATTTTCAGGGTTTAGTTGAAGCAAAGAAGCTACTTTGCTTGCTTCAACTGAACCCTGAAAAGGCTTCTTTGCAACCCTGAAAATACTGTGCGATACTGTACATGTACCTACCATCTCCAGCCAGGGAGGAATACTGCTGGGGATCATGAGAGGCTTTTCTCTGGGCGAAGAGCTGAGAGGACCTCCGAACCTCCGCTGGGAGTCACACGAACGAGACCGCGGTCTGGACCCTCTCTCCTCCAGCAGTGGGGCTCCGGGGCTCGAACTGGTCGACGTTACCACCCTTCGAGAGGAAGAGGAGAAGGGGGTAGAGGGTGGGTGGGCATTATCTGGAGTTGTCCCCTCTGCAGACAGAGGACCAGCTGGGGGGTCGGGGTTCGGGATTGAGTTCGTTGAGTCCTCCAGAGCCGACTCTGGGGAGAGATCTCTGGCGGTAAGTCGTTGGGAGCCGGGAGAAAGGAGACTCATCTGGTCCGACAGAGATGGCGGTCGCCTCCTCTCCAGAAAGTCACCCTCGCTCTGGTCATCTTCTCCATCGCTCCCACTCTCTCCCTCCTCCTTCTCTTCCCCCTCTTCTTCCTCTTTCTTCTCCACTCCTCTCTCCTTCTTCTCCAGCAGTGTGCTGAGAGTGTCCACCGACTGCTGAAGCTGTTTTTCGAGTAGCTCCATTTCTGGATCCACTGCCATCATCTCTCCAGCCGTACTGCCACCACTTTCACTCTGAAACACAAGTTGAAACCACAACTTTTACATCATTGCAACAACCTTTTTACATACAGCTAATACCCAAGTACAAACATATTTATTTGATGGGCAGTGGTGTACTAAGTGCTGCTTTAAGTGCACGTGCAACTTATTGCCTATATAGGGCTAAAGTGTATAAATGAGTTTGAGACCATTTTCTCTAAAACTATGCACTGACGACCTCCAGCTAGTAGATAAATACAGAACTACAGTATGCATTATATATGTACACTTGTGAGGTGTGGGCCGTGTGTGCAAGATCTGCACACGCACAATAGGGTCATGGGACACCGCTACACATTGTGGGCTATGAATACGTACACCTCAAGAGCAGGTATCGAGAGGAACCTATAGATCAGTCAGCACACTACTATGGGTGTGTACCGCAAGCCTACAAATTGCCGGATGGTGGTACGTACAACCAAATGCTGACAGCAAACAGCCTCGTGTACCTTTGAAAGTACAGTATCGTAATTGCATTCCACAGACACAAAGCCAACAATAAACATTGTTTACACAGCAGCCGAATGGTTGTGTCTGGTCTACTCTTTGCCAGTGGGTCATGTGAGCATACAACACATGCCAGTAGTGACTATATATATAGGTACTAGTGAGCTGGCCCCTTTCCCAGACATTAGTACATACGCTTGTATATAGTAGCTGGTAATTGTCACACTTTTTCCTACATCATATTTCCCCTTAGTATACATTCATTTTCCTCATTTCTAAAACATGTATTTACCGTTTTCAGGCCTCACATACACATCGCATTTCCCTTACAGTTTGTGGTTTTCATGTCTCTCGCATACATAGTACAAGTCCAGTTTCCCCCCACACACACAAACAGTGGTATACACATACACTGTGTGTACCTGAGTGCCGGTATGTCTGCTGGGAGGTCTTCTGCGTGCAGAGCTCCTAGCCACGGCCAACTGCTGCCGATCGTGGCCTTCCTTTAGACCAAGCGACGGCGCCGTTTTGGGAATGGCAGCAAAGTCAGCACCCTCCTCTCCTCTATCCTTTCCACTCTCTCCTTCTTCCTCTCCATCTCCCCCTTCCTCTCCTCCCTTATTATTATTATCCTCCTCTCTTTCACCTGCCTCGACTTCCTTTCCCTTCTTTCCCTCCTCTCCCTTTGATGCCTCGGTGCAGCTAATCTCGACACACTTCCCTCTCTTCCACACCACAGTATTAGGAGTCGGTGGGGCACTAGAAGGAAACGGCGACGGGCTACCAGACTGATTTGCCTCCGACATCTGCGCCGCCTTCTGCTCTATATACTCCACTTCCCTGGCGTCGGCCTGCAGTCCACTGGTCTCAGAGTCCAGCTGCAACAGAGCTCGGTTGAGGTCACTCTCCAGTTCATCAGCTGAGGTGGGGTTCGATGGAGTCAGGGCGTACTCCGGGCTCTCGTGTACCGGAGACAGGACACCGGTATAGCTGCAGAGTCGATCGGAGCCCAACCGTGGTCTCTCATCCGGGACCGGCTCGCCGGGAGTACCAGTCTCTCCAACTTCGACTGTAGCTTTTGCCGTTTTTGGAGGGCGTCGCAATCTGGCACTGTCTTGGTGACTCTTTGACCGAACTCTCTTCGGAGCTCTAATTCTCTCTCCCCTCTCCTCCTCCTCCTCCTCCTCCTCTTCTTCTCGGAGCCTGAGAGATCTTCAGGAGGGCTGTGGTACTCTGAAGTGTGCGGCTCTTCTTCCTCCTCGTCGGAGAAGCCGTCTTCGCCGTCACGCAGGCGTCGTCGTCTGACTCTGTGTCGCTATAGTTTTGGGGCGGGCTTGGTCTATAAGAGGTGTGTTTGGAGCGGGGCGACTTTGAGGAGCGGTGGCCGCGCTGGCGAATGTGAGAATGACGAGAAGAGTCCTAAAATCCAAACGAGATATTATCTACATCACAAGTGGTTACCCACACCAACTTTTTCAAGGCATCCATATAATTGTCACCCAAATATTTCGAGGCTTTGAAAATCTGAATTTCTATGCTGAAGGTTTACACATGAGATACATACTTGTAAACCAGGAAAAGGTTGCACCTCAGAAATGTTTTTGCTCCACATTGTACTACAGTATGCAGCTCGATCATAAATATTTCAAGTTGACATGTCACTTGAAACTACTGCCAAAATAGAATACCCACAAACTAGGTGAAAATGAAAGAGGGCAAATACATAGTATATACCACCGCTTTCATTCCACACTTAGCTGTCGGCAACAACAGGTAGTGGTTGAGAGATAGGGAAGTACGGGTTTCCTACCTCAATGGAGGGCACAAAACACTGCATTAGCCTCATTCAAGTGAATGGTCTAATAATAGTGGGAAGCTAGGAGCAGACACAAAGGAACTGAGAGGTTTCCTACAGGCATGTGGTGTACACATGTTCGTTGGAATGTCAAACACACACACACAAGCAATACTATAGGTACAACACACGAGCCATCAGCAGCAACAACAAAGTGGCTTACTTTTCCTCGTTTGGTTTTCTTGTGGCTGCTGTTTATGTCAAAGGAGACGGCCTCCAGCTCTGAGATTAGTTCCTGGAGTCTGCCCCTGTCATAGTGGTACCTAATGGATACCAGAGGGAGGGTGAGAGTACCACCCATTCATACGAAAAGCCACATTCATTTCTCATAGAGGCTGAGGTCACCTTTATGCAAGGTTAACCACACAGTGTATACCAGGTCACCTTTATGCAAGGTTAAATACCAGGTCACCTTTATGCAAGGTTAAATACCAGGTCACCTTTATGCAAGGTTAAATACCAGGTCACCTTTATGCAAGGTTAACCCCACAGTGTATGTATACCAGGTCACCTTTATGTCCAAAGGTTTTTTCCCCACAGATGTATACCAGGTCACCATTTATGCAAGGTTAAATTGACCAGTCACCTTTATGCAAGGGATTAACCCACAGTGTATCTACCAGGTCACCCTTATGCAGGTAACCCCACAGTTACTACCAGGTCACCTGTATGCAACGGTTAACCACAGTGTAACCAGGTCACTTTTATGCAAGTTAACCCCACAGCTGTCTGATACCAGGCGCACCTTTGATGCCACACAGGTCCGTTACATTGCCACAGATATCAAGGTGTGGGCACATGACCATGTACATACTGATACATACATACTGTAGCACACTTAAATATCTGTCGTCTGTAGGGATGCTACCATGTTGTACATTAGCACATCACTTACACTGATACTAATTCTCTGGCCTTTCTTTTGCGAGCTTCTTCATCCTGCATGTAGCCACAAAATGGTAATAAATTCCATGCATAACCACTGTGCAAAGCTGATAATTTTCTAGCTTTGAAGGGCAAAACCAGTGTCACGCTCTGGTTGGCACAACCAAATGTCACGCTAGAATACAGAGTCAAAGGTCAGTTTCTAATGGGAGCCCACCTGGTCCCTGGTGTCTCCTGGAGTGTTGGAGAGAGACATCAGTTCCAGAATGAGACGCAGCGAGTTCTCATCTTGTATCACTGGATACGACTGGCCACTGCATGGGGGGTTCATGGTACATAACCCCATACACACACACATACACATGTACATTGAGCATGGATGCAAACCCTACCCCTGACTACTACATGACAGACATTTGGGTTAAAACAGTATAGCCCCACTCATGTGAAAAATTATGCACACTTCATGATGTGTAATCTACATAAAGAAGCACCCATTAGAAATAGATCCTCCACAGATGGCTGGACAGAATGACTCGTCTCCTCTACACATTATACTTATGTAGCACTACTCACAGGCAAATCCCTTATTTATGGATCGTGTTTTACTGTATGTATCTAAGCTAATGGTTCCTCCATAAACATACACCCATCAATGGCTTACAAATCTCACACTGCAGCATGCCTAACATGCTGTGTGTCATGTGACCCATACACACATGTGGCATACACACACACACACAAACAGTAGGATGTATAACGAGTGGTACACAATAGAAGAAACATTGCATCATTGTTCATTAGTCTCGAATGCCAGACTGAGACTAAAGGTGACACTAACATTCATAGTCCAGCTGTGCAACATGTCACATTGCAGAATAAACAATCAAAAATTCTGCTCCCCCCACACATCCACATTCCCAACTTGTGTGTACATGTGTACTGCATGTGTACTGCATGTGTGTGTACACCTTTCACATGATACTCATGTGAAAAATGTCCAGTGTGTGGTGCCATAGTGTAGGACCCAACAAGATCATTAGTGTCCACATTACATGAGTAAGAACAGGGAACTTGCAATGTACTGTAGCTCCATTCAGCACTACTCTGCACTGTTCTTATTCACAATGGATGTGCTCTCTCTCGGCCACTCTGCCCAGTGCACAGTGCACAAGGAAACCCACTTGAGTAAAATTGAATAATTAAGAGGGGGCATCCTTCAGGAGAACAGCTGTTTTTCAAAGCAACAGTTGACTTTGCTCATTTCCCCCTTGGCATCCAACCAAATTAGCCTACTAAGCTCCTCAAATGAAAACCCTGGCACATGACAGAAGTATTGGTAACATAGGATTGGAGTGTGATATTCTGGGTCCTGAAAAAGTGGACGCAAAAAACAACATTGCATAAATCTGTACTATAGCAATGTCTAGTTCACGTAGTCGGTCAACTTTGGGAACCTATAGACAGCACAACACATGGCAATCGGTTGGCAAGCATCAAATGTGTACAAATAAGTACTGGGCAGCAAAACAGTCCTAATTGTGCTCATTAGAGCATGCAACAAGAGATGGCCCCCGCTTGCCAGGTGACACTGGCCTTGTTCGGCAGCATAAAGGTAGACGGAGACGTACACCAAGACTAAGCAGATTCACTTGTTGATGCAGAAACTGCTTTGTAGTTCTGTGCCTTATCAGCTAGCCTTAGTACACAGCATCTGGACAGTAGCCTCTGTCTCCAAAATGTTGCTCAGTGGGCAAAAGCACAATGCAACCTGTACCTACTACCAAGTAGGAACAAATGAATTCCCAGTGTACATTATACTTGAGGCCAATAGAAAGTCCATACAGAGAAAGACTGCTACCCACAAAAGTATCATCTTCCAGGGACATTAACAAGCCTCTCATATATAGTTAGAAAGCACATGTGTTGCATGTGCCTGTAATGTATATAGTTAGAAAGCACATGTGTTGCATGTGCCTGTAATGCACAAGCACAGAAGTAAGACAGCTACTGTATCTGGCCAACACACTGGAAAGGCTGAAGGACACCCCTGAAAACCTCTCTATATATGTACTACCTCTTCTTTTCCCCCAAGAACAGTTTCTTGCATGCAATTTAACCCTCAAATAAGGGCACCTCACTTATACAGACAATTTATTTTGTCCCACTGGCATCACAATTAGAGGGGTTCCACTGTAGTGTATCAACTTCCAGGAAAGCTATAGTTTTATTGATGCACTGTACATACCTGGCTCCAGTGCCTTCCTCCTCCCTCTCCGACTCCCCTGGAGACGAGACTGGGGACTCTGGCTGAAGGAACAGCTCCAGAAGAGCGGCGATTTCCCTCCGCCGTGCTTTGCTGGTCGACCGTTTCCTGGCCTCTCGCTGGAGTTTCAACAGGAGCTCGGGGTTCAGTAGAGGATAACACTGTCGGAGAGAGGCCGTGCTGAAATGGCCAGACGACGGGCGAGAGAGAGGGAGTGGCGTAGAATATACGTCGTCGTCTTCGTCGTCTTCGAGAGTTTGAGTTGACTGCGAGGCTGTGTGAAAACATGTACAATATGAAGTTTCTGAGTGCTTTTCAGCGTATAAAAATAAAATGCATATTTGAATCTACCTTATATCTGCTCACAATAAAACTGTGTACAATGAAAGCTGTGTAATATTTCTTACATACATAATGGTAGGAGGTCAAATGGTAGAAGGTGCTAACTGTAACATAAAACCTGTGACCTCTATTGTTTTACTAGCGAATCTTCCCGGTCAGCGATTATTTCACCGCAGCCACTGACCTTTCACGCAGGTGGCGCCCCACCACGGCAGCGCCAGCTTAGCTCTGCCCCGCTCCTTCGTCCATTCCCAGGCTACGGCCGCTCTTCTCCTTACACGACCCAAATAGTACAGTGGCAACCTGCACACACAAAGACATCGGCGGTAACACGTATGGCCACTTCACAAGGTGCTAACGAACACAGTCTCTGCACGCTGCACTAACGTAAACAGTTTGCAAAAGGCCACCGCTGGGAACAAGACCTGAACCGAAAACTCACCGGACGATCGCCAAGAGGCACGTCTTGACAAGAGACAGCAGCCAAAACAGTAGGAAAAACGGCAGAGTGAGGAGAAACCACACCGCTCTAAATGGAGCTGTCACAATAGAGCTGACGGTCACCATCTTCACCCAACAGCTAGGCCAAAGAGATCGCTTCAACAATCAGATGTTGTTGTATATATTCCGCGGCAGATATCCCTTCGTCTTGCAGCACTTCGTATATACCTGTGGTCGTCTACGTACGTACGTAAGAGCGAGCGAGCGAGCAAGCACAAAGCAGCACGAGCCAACGAGCGTTGTCGTCGTCGTCGTCCGGCTTCGTCTCTAGCTGTAGCTCTGCTTTGCGATCGATCAGCTTGGCTTCCTTGGCCGCATATAGGCGAGCGGCGCGCGCTTGGAGCCGTAAATTCTCCTCTCTAATTATGCGTTGAAGTGAAGAAAAAAGAAATGGCGACCCGAATCCCTCTCGGTGGTGCAGGCAGTTCTTCCTACATTCACAACTACCAACTCCAAGGACGCTATATACCTGCTCACCATAATGTGATGGTACGTTTCGTGCCGCATAGACCAGCACAAGTTCGTGTGTGTTCCGGAATGGGCCCCTTGCAACATAAGTGTGTGTGTGCGGGGTGATGTGTGTGTTGCTCCACAGACGGCCCATGGCTCGGCAGGAAGGCATAGTCTCAGTACCTCTCACAGCCGCAAGGTAGCAGGAGTCCAGCAGGGAAGAGTGAGTGACTTGGCCAAGAAGAGAATGGGCGAGGTTTCAGCCTGGGCCTCAAAGGCACAGAAAATGTGAGTGTGTAATCTCAATCGTTAAATTGTGCATATATCCATACTGCTTTCTCTCTCCTTTTGAATGTGTAGGAAAAAGAAACGTCTTGGCGACAAAATCCTATCTGAAAGGGTGGGTGTGATTATTATTGTGTTAGCCTGCATATAAATAGGTTAATGAAAGTGTCCTGCTTTGAAGAATGTACGAACACTGATTTTATGATCATATGTGTTCGTATACACCTATGCAGCTTGAAGTTCCACTCACAAATATATATACATGTACTACAGTGTACCCATTTTGTATGATAATACACACGCACCTGGTGCGCAGGTGAGGGATCTTGTACCGGAGTCTCAGGCCTACATGGACCTCCTGGTGTTTGAGCGAAAGCTGGATGCCACCATTGCAAGGAAGAGGCTGGAAATCCAGGAGATGCTGCGTCGCCCTCTCAAGGAGAAGAGGAAGCTGAGGCTCTTCATTTCTCACCATTTCTTTACCACAGAGCCCGAGTCTGGGGTGAGAGCTACATACGTGCTTAATGTAGTAATCAGAACTTCCAAATTCTTTTAGGGGACTATTATCGTGTTCTAGCCACACTGGCTATTGATATTACTGTTTACTGTATGCAAGCTTCATGTACTGTATAATGCGTCTCTGGTTCCGCCCGGTGTTCTGGGTGTGTGATGAGTTGCTGTATTACTGTAAGCAAGCACCTTTACCGTTTGTTTCACATGTCCACTTTGTGTCTGTGGGCTGTGCTCAGGAGGGACCTGGGATTCCACAGTGGGAACTCAAGATTGAGGGAGTCCTCTTAGAAGAGGTATGATAGTAACATGTCTGTCGTATATAGTCTTTGTATATACTATGAACCATTGATATTGATTTCACCTCAAGCAGGCCACGTAAAGTAGTGGTCAATTTTCAATTTGGCAAATCGTTGTGTGCATAATGGCCCTAAGTATGTTTGCCTTTTTTTTGGGTTACCCTATAAAGTGCACGTGAGCTATTCAGTGGGTTCCCTGCAGGGTGGAGCACAGGCAGACGCCAAGACCAAATCCAAGTTCAGCTCTTTCTTCAACAACGTGGTCATTGAATTGGACAAGGAGCTGTATGGACCGGACAACCACCTGGCAGAGTGGCACCGGTCCTCCTCCTCCTCCTCCTCCTCCTCTTCTTCTGCCGAGCTTGACGGCTTTACCGTGAGCTACTCTTATAGCGCATTACTGAACACCACTCGAGCTCACTAGCACTATTACTTTCATGTTGAGTTTAATGACGATGTGCAAACGTTCATGTCTAGGCGGAGTGCTTAAAGGCATACATAATTATGCAGTTTCAGAGTAGCTAACTTGGCAAGATCCAGATTGGCTATCACAAAAAAAATGGAGAGCCAAACCTGCAACCTCGTATTATACGTCACGTGTCTAACACGTGTAGCTAGCAGAATAGTATTGTATAGAGAGTGTGTGTAGTAGGTCCATGTATTCTGTATGGCCACAGGTCACCCGTCCGGGGGAAGGGACTGTCAAATGTACCATTCTTCTCACACTCAACTATCAGGTAGAACACACAACGTTATACATATAGCACACAAATAGACCTGTTGTGACATTTAGCCCATGTTTTATACTGCTGTTTTCTTGTTTCAGCCGATACAGTACAAACTGACCAGCAAACTGGCTAGACTGTTGGGAGTGCACACAGCTACTCGACCAGATATCATCAATGCCGTCTGGCAGTACATTAAGGTGAGATTGTTCTGTACACAGGCTTTTACTTGGGCACATACTCTAACACTTGTGGGTGTTTTGCTCTAGCGACTTTCATAACCTTCTCAGTGCATGAGAGAAATCTCTAGACATCTTCTCCTTCTGCCTCAGTCCAATAGGCTGCAAGATCCTCAGGAGCGAGAGTACATCAACAACGACAAGTACTTTCAGCAGATTTTTGAGGTGCCGCGAATGAAGTTTACTGAGATTCCAAACCGTCTTCAGGGCCTCCTGTCCTCCCCTGACCCCATCATCATCAACCACCTCATCAAGTACATGTCTCTCACTGCCACTTTCTTTCATTGATTCTTTCCCACAATTCCGTGTCCTATTTACCCTCTGCCAAGAAATTGGCAAGCGAAGCAAACCCACTTAGTCGTCTAAATTACACCACTGACTGCCCCACGACAATGCGGCATGCGCAAACATCGGATATATACAGCGATTCAAAGGTTGCTATATTTTTTAGTGTGTAGCTTTTTGTGCTTTTTCCTTCAGTGCTGATGCTCCTGACCAGAAGCGAACCGCTTGCTATGACATTGAAGTTGACGTTGTAAGTCCCAACCCCGCTGTGACAGTTTCTCTGCTATGCTCACTCTTTCTTCACTAATGCTCACCTGCTCCTCCATATCATAGGACAGTTCGTTGAAGTCTCAGCTACACTCTTTTCTCATGTCGTCTTCCAGTCAACAAGATGTCAATATCATGGACAATAAGGTACAATACCCGAAGGCAGGATACTCAATCAGTAAGTAATGTTTGATTGTTTCGCTGCAGATTCATGAAACTGTGGAGCAGATCAATGCAATCAAACTGCAGAGAGAATTTTATCTTGGATTTTCACACAACCCTCAGGTATATTTCTACTGTATTCTCAGTTTCGGTAAGGAGTGAGGAGGTGGGGGAGAGGGGTGGTTGCACTCACTCGGCCTACAGTTTCTGGTTACTTTCGAGTAGCGTTCCACCACCGTATAGCATTCATACTGCAATTACATTGGCTTGTGTTATTGCGTCATTTTCCCCTCAGAAATTCATCAATGACTGGTTGGCATCCCAGAGCAGAGATCTGAGAGTAAAGACCGCACTATACGTTGTCAGTTGCTCATGTTTTTTGTTTTTTTACCAACAACAGGTGATGAAGGACAAGATGGGTAACCCTGAGTCTGAGAGAAGGGCAGAGTTTTACCAACAATCCTGGTGCCACGAGGCTGTGCCCAGATACTTCTACACCAAGGTCTATAATTGTACCGTAATTCTGGCTGGGATCTGTAAACTTTCCTGGTTCCGTGGCAAAGTATAATTTGGTGAAGATGACTTTACAGTGCGCTTGTTCCACTCTGCAAAAAACTTAGTTTGCATTTGGGTGAAACCCCTCTCCATCAAAAGTTTCTCACTATACAGTAGCTCTTGGCGTGTCTTTGTGATATGTTGGTATGTTTTTTGCAGGTGGCCCAGCGCAAGACTGAACTCGAACAAGCTATGGGCATCAAACATCCATAGTGCCTCTGCTGCAACCGTTTCGATCCATGGACACTCAATGCTCTCACTGTTCACTCTCATGATGCACACAACAATTAAATTTATATACATTGTACACCTTGAATAATTCTGATGGACGTATACTAAGGTGACCTTGGTGGGTGTTGTGCAAGGGTTCCTATTGGTGACTGCCAACCTGTGACTGTGACTTTAACTATATTGACGTTCCACATGAAGAGAAAAAGATTAAAGTCACGATACACACAGCTGTGTAGAGCATACCTGAGCCAATCTATCTCGAATTGCTTCTCTTTCTTCCGTAGCTTTGCTGACAGCCTTCACCAGAGAAGGAGCATAGGACTAGCATTTGGCATCGACTCCAGACTTACTGAGGCTTCTTGGTCCAGCCGCCACTCTATCTCCTTCAGCTCCCACTCGACCTCCACCTTCTCTTTCTCTAGAGTTCGGAGGAGCTTCTTGAGTGCCAGCTGCATATATACATACACAACATCAGTATATAGATGCTCCATTGTACAATAACCCCAGAACCTTATAGCTACTTCATGCGCCGAAAGTGTGTGACCTATATAATTATTAACATGATATACCTGGGACATTCCATCATAGGCTTGTAGTCCTTTTGCTGGTCCCCCTTCTGAATTCAAAAAGCCATAATGTGTTTTTGAGTCTTGTAAGCACGTAAGCACTGGCATGGATGTAGCTATAGCTTATGGTGATGATGGCTTACCTCTATGTCCTTGTTTCTTGAAGAGCTCTTGCTGTAGATGCTCCACTTCACTCTCTAACTGCCTGTTTTTCTCAACTTCCTCCTCGTATTCTTCTCTTAGTGAGCCTTCAGGGTATATAGAAAAATTGGCTTTGGGTGAAAGAGTTACTATTACAAGTGTGTGAAACACTCAAAATAATGTAACCCTTACTGGGAACCGATTCTTTCTTCAGATGCTCCTCAAGGTCACTCACCATCTCTCTCATGTGTGACGTGGTCTGGATCAGCTTGTTCCTATTTGAAAGATTATGTCACACGAGAATAATGAAAAGCACTAAAGTGCAAGCCCTCGGCACACTGTGGAACCCATACACAAGTGTGGCACCACCACAATTGATGGTCTTGACCATGCATCAAAAAGAACAGCATGTTATGCACTATTTCCATGAAAAAATGGCCAGCCCCATTTCTGTTTGAGGCCCAAAAAATATATAAGGTTGAAAAATTGCCAACCTTTCATCTCTCTATTAATTTTCGCATTACCTGTGGATTGTTTAGTGCAAAAAAAAACTTGGTAAAAAATTAAAAACACCCCAGCCCTTCATCTCTCCAGACAGACGTCTACGGACGCAGTGCAATGCCGAACTATACGCTGCCCTTTGAGAAACATGGGTCAGTGGTAGATTTGTGGGTAAGGGGAGGAACCAGAGCTGTTCCCAGCCAATGCTCTGGACCACCTGACACTTTAGTGTGGGATCGAGGATTCGAACCGGGCACCTATGGTGTCAGTCCCCACGACTCTAACCACCTAGCCACTCGGGCTGGCCTTGAGAGGTGATGAAAAAACGTTCCAGTTATACCCAACAGCCAACACTCCTATTACATCATTGTAAAAAGGCGCCCGTGTGGTAGATGGTATCGTTTCTGGGACGAACAGACACCCGAGAAGTGAGATTGAGAGTAACAGACACACAGACAGACAGACAGACAGACAAACCCAACTATACAGTATATACCCTCGCTGCGCATGCGCGCCGAGGGTAATAATTCTGCTGCTTTCCTTTCTTCTGTACATCTGTGAAGCTCATCTTTTAACTTTGCTACATGCAATGCAGCTTCTCCATCACCTTCAGAGCTCATTTTGCGCCTGTTCTCTTACGCATGCGCAAAAACTGTCGCCGTTTTGCGCATGTGCATACGAGCGTGCAGTTTACGGAGGTTTACGGAGTTCTCGTGGCAGTATGACAGAGGGAGAGAGAGTAACCATTCACGTACCTGAAAACTGCGAAGAGGAGGGATGCTTCCTTGGTTAGTATTTGTGTGCATACCCCTCTTATGTTGTGTGTGTAATGGCCACCAGTGAGTTTTGCCAACGGCCAAGTGAGGCCGACCTCCTCTGCCAGGGATACAAAATTCTCTCTCTATCACAAGGGAGGCACTGCCAGCAAGAAAAGAAAGATCATAGTGAGCTGATGGGGTATTGCTACACTATGTTGGTCTTGTGCTCTAGAGAAGGGTCTGGGCTGAATGTACTGTATCTAGTAATAGACGGAGGAGTAGCACTATGTATTGATTTTTGAGCTAGACCACCAAATTTGAAGCTCACACATCTACAAGCCGGTTTCAACACTAAATTACTGATGTTTATTTTGAGCTAGACCACCAAATTTAAAGCTCACACATCTACAAGCCAGTTTCAACACTAAATTACTGATGTTGATTTTGAGCTAGACCACCAAATTTAAAGCTCACACATCTACAAGCCAGTTCAACACTAAATTACTGATGTTGATTTTGAGCTAGACCACCAAATTTAAAGCTCACACATCTACAAGTCAGTTTTAACACTAAATTACCCATCTGAGTAATAATTTTACGCCCGGCTTACTTTCCCAGCCTTCCACCCCAATCTCACATACTTGCAAGTACTGTTGCTGTGACACTGCAGGTAGCAGAAACAGACAAGATGAGTTACGTTGGAACAAACTATGACGAAAACAGCCAAACGTCCAGTGCTAACTTGTGCAAGTTAGCAGCAATAATGCTCACATGCTGTTTAACCCATTCTGGTTCAGGTATTACATAGGCGCCGTGGATAGGGATAAAGGGACCATGACTATACACAGAGCAGAGCTGATGCACCTGAGACCATACATACCTGGTAAGGATACAGACACGTCTCTACAAGTTGCAATACCTCCGTTTCAAATCTACCTTGTTGCATGAACCAGTTGCATGAACAACAGGATGTAAGTATAAGGCAATTAAGTTGGAAAAAGTTCTATGACGTGAGGAGAAAACTATGAACTGTCAATAGTGTCATGGACTGGTGTGGAAAGTTCGTAGTTCTTTCATTCTTTCACTCCTCCTTGATTTGTGCAGGAAAAACGGACCTAGGCCTCGGTACGGAAGAGGCTCCAGTAAAGAGGGAGAGGTCTGAAGTACAGGATGAAATGGTGGCCCTGTTTGGCAGCGAGAAACAGAAGCGAGCGTTTGCTGCCTACAAGAGGAACAAGGTTGGCAGCGAAGCACTCCAGACGGCCCTGGCCACTGCTGTTACTCACGCTGAAGCCAGCTTTGAGGCGGTCGAAGAAGGTAAACTGTTTGTACATGAGTTACAGTTTGCTGTTGAAAACATTGCCCCTACTGTAGCACCTTTGGCACAAGGGTCAGGACTGGCTCCACCGTTCAACCCACAAGCAGAGGTTCCACGGGATGTATACAAAATCAATGACAGTATCCTTAGCTCAGTATATTATAGTTTGCACCCTCTCCACCTTTTACCAGTATGATAATGTGTTATTACACAACCAATATACACAAGATAGACTGTATATATTTGTTGCAGTGCCGAGACAGGACAGCATGAGCCCTGTAAGGGCGAATGCTGTCCTGTCTCGGTACTGCAACAGATTTGTTGGATATCCCTAGGCAAATGAACCCTGCTTGCACATGTAGGATTGTATAGGTTGATAAAATCGAGTAAATCCCCCAATACCTAGCTTCATACATGTCGGTTGTCTAGGGATATCCAACGAATACTTCTACTGTATTTTCATGCAATATATTGCGTGGACAATCACACTCTTATACATTGCAGTTGTATGAGACTTTTGTTCTGGTAATGAATGTTAGATGTACATAGGGACTATGATATGGAATACCCTAGCTGTTTGAATTCCTGCTGTATGATACACATACAATCCAAGCCACAGAGTTGCTTTCTTTAACCTTACACCTCATTAAATAGTCATCTCTCTAGAGGATCTGAGGGCTGTTAAGGAGACGGGGAAAGTGCTTACGTCGGCCTCAAGAGAAGAACTTGAACAGTGGAGAGACAAGGCCACGTATGAAACATGCTTTCAGTGACATATCCAGATAGAACCTCCAATCAATTCGTATAGTAATTCGGGCACTTTTCTGCATCGTGTTCTTACTAACCGCAACACCTGTGTAATACCAGTCTGAATCATGACACTGGGCATGCAGCCACTCTCTTTGTGTGTTGTGTATTTCACAGAATCTATTTTCTGCAGTTACCCTGGCTATGTTCTCAGTCGTATTCCAAGTATTCCGTCTTCGGAACCGGAACGTGGTCTGAAGGCAGCTATTCTGCTCTACTGTGGCTGGCTCATTCAGATGTACATGAAAAACCAGAGAGACTTGGAAAAGAAAGGTTTGTGTGTGTGTGTCTTGTAATGTTTACTACCTTTATGGACTTTTGTGCTCCCTTTTTCTACGGTTGCACGATTTCTATACTGTGCTTACGCTTCTATTATAATGAAAAGCACTGAAGTGCAAACCCTCGGCGAACTGCGCTTGCGCGATACCGCTAAACTGATGGGCGGGGCCGATAGCCCCGTACGTACGTAGTATGCGTTTACTCGTGGCTCTCCTGACTAGTCAGCACCGTAACCCTCGCTGTCGCATTGCACGCCGAGAGTGAGGGTTAATAGATACATGTAGGTCGTACTTCAGCTGCTGACCTCTGAAGTGACAATAGACATACAGAGTGTGACTAGGACAAATTAGAAGATCGCCTGTACGACCCAGACGTACGTAGGCGCAAGAGTGCACTAGCTTGTTCAAACATCGACGGAGTTGAGGTTCAGAAGTCAAGCAGAAACACGTCATGTGTGCACGTACCGTTCTTACATACACTGGCGCGTGCTTTGTTGCGCTTTGGCCTGTGGGCAATAATAGAAATCATGTCCGCCATCACTCATTTGCCGCGCGTCGCGGTCAGTAGTATTCTGGGTGGTTAGGTTGGTGTGGGTGTAGAGAGGTATGGATGAACACAGGTTTTGTGCAGGTGTCTGCAGGAGGCCCTTACGCGCCTCAAGCGCAATGCAATCCACTGTGAGACTAATATATTATTGCAGGCCAACTGTACGTCTACTATCATCGCGTGTCGGTATATTTGGTCGGTTTCGGTATAAGTTTCTCAACACCAGCTACCCATAACCGTAGTATGTATTTGTACTTTAGCAAGGCAGCAGTCGAAAGGACAGGGCACCCAACATCCCGAATACCTACGGGTATGCACGTTTTGACTATGGGGTATGGGTAATAGACCTTCGTTCACTTGGGCAGCAAAAGCAAAGTAGTAGGGGACGGGACAGGCCAACCACGTCTGAATCTTTTGACTCTATAGCTGGTCGGTGTGGACACGAGTGCGATGTGGTAACTAGA
>CASHTH010003109.1:0-39312 GCA_030341885.1 Geodia barretti
CCCGACGGCCACGAAGACCACATCGGCGCTGTGCCTTATTTGGTCGACCATGTATCTGCGCCTGTATACGCGCCGCCGATGGCCGTCGAGCTGCTGCGAAACAAACTACGCGAGTCCCGCCGTCTTGATTCGACAGACCTGCGTATCGCAAGGCCCGGCCAGACCGTTCGGGCAGGCGAGCTGACTGCCGAGTGGTTTCCTGTGTGCCACAGCATCCCGGACGCGCACGGCATCGCGGTCCACACGCCGTTGGGCGCCGTGATTCACACCGGTGACTTCAAGATCGACCACGATCCGGTAGTAGGCGATCCGACCGACTTTACCGACCTGGCGCGAATTTCCAGGGATGGCGTTTTCCTGCTTCTTTCCGACTCGACCTACGCCGAGGATGAAGGCTACTCGGGGTCGGACCGCATCGCGGCCGAAGGGCTGTTCAAAGTAATCGGAGAGGCTGAGGGTCGAGTGTTCGTCGCCAGTTTCGCTTCGCAAATCGCACGTGTGCAGATAGCTGCGGACGCGGCTCGGGCCACCGGCCGGAAACTGGCGGTGCTCGGCAGAAGCATGATCAACAACATTCGTATAGCTCGGGACCTCGGCCACCTCGACATTCCCCCAGGACTGATGGTGAAACCCGCCGAGGCGGCAAGTCTGCCCGACCACAGGGTCCTGTACATGACGACAGGCAGCCAGGGCGAAGCCTCTTCGGTCCTGGTCAGGATGTCACGCGGGGAACACAGGGATGTGGATGCCAGGGAGGGGGACACGATCGTCATCTCGGCGAACGCGATACCTGGCAACGAAGTGTCTGTAAACGAGTCGATAGACGACCTGGTCAGATTGGGCGCACGGGTCATTACGAATCGGCAGCAAGTGACTCACGTGCAGGGGCATGCACGCCGCGAGGAGCTTCGGACGATTATCAACCTCACTCAACCCCGCTATTTCGTCCCTGTCCATGGCGAGTACCGGATGCTAAAAGCCCATGCAGAACTGGCAATGAATCATGGCGTGGCCGAAGAGAATGTCTTTGTCCTCACCGACGGCGACCATCTCGAGCTTTCCGCAACGGGGGGTGAGATCATCGACCGGCTCCCGGCGGGGCACGTGTTCGTCCACGGCCTCGGTATGTGGGACGAATCCGGAAACGTCGTGGTAGAAAGGCGCTCCCTCGCCCGAGACGGAATCGTGGTCGTTTCTCTGGCCCGAGGGCGCGACGGTCGAATAAAAGGCGAACCGAAATTCGTCTCAGCCGGGTTCGTTCACTCCGATCAGTCCGATGTCCTTTTCAAAGACACCAAAGACGCGCTTTCTCCCATCCTTGACCGGGCGAGAAGCGAATCAATAAAGTGGACGCAGATTGAACAGCAACTCAGGGCGGCGGCCGGCCGGTTCCTGGGAAAACGAACCCGTCGCCGCCCACTTATTATTCTGGTCCCCGTAGACGTCTAGGCGGTTCGTTTCGGGCCGCGGAACGACTCTGCCCAGGCAGCCTGCCGGCGACCAATAACGCCGTGAGCCCGGCCAGGCTGGCCGACTAACTCCTGCTTGGGATTTATCTAGTGAAATCAAAGCTTGGGAAAATCGCTGGCGCGACATTCAGGTTGCTCATGACGCAGCACGGCAGGTTCCTTGCGCTGATTGTCGTGGCCGGTCTGGTTGTCGCATTTGTCGTTCGGGAACAGTTTGTTTCCTGGCTTGGTTGGAGCGCAGCGCCGCTTCTTGGTTGGCTCGCAGTATTCCTTTATCTTGCCAACGGCCGGCCTCGGCTGATCCTGGGGTGGTACCGCGGTCTGACCGCCGGACTGCTGATTGCGCTGGCGGCATCGGCCGCGCTCGGCATAGTTGCCGCGCCGGGAGCGTTCTACGCCGACGAGTCTCTCGGCGGGCGCGTGGGCGAGTTGCTGTCGCGCTGGCCCTCTGAGTGGGACGCCTACGGGGTTTCAACCGGCCAGTATGCCCTCGCCGGCTTACGGGTGGGAGTCCTCGTCTTGTTGGCCGGGGCGGTCATATCGCCTCACGGCGCCGTCGTGGCAGGCCGGGGCGCATGGGTCGGCGCGGGTTATGTCGCATCTGCGTTGATGGCGTCGGCGGCGTGGAGTACGGCTAAATTCGGCGAATGGCGCGAAGCGCGCGCTGCCCGCCGGCAGGAAAAGATCGAGGCCGTTCCCGCCATGGCCCACGACATGAACATTGTCGGCGCCGAATTGGTCGAAGACTCAATCGAGTTGGCGGTTGATCCCGGGCATTTCATCGGATATCAACGGATTCGGCGACGTGGACGTGCCGGACCTCGTCGAGGTGAACGAAGTTACCGAATTGGACGAGTTGGACGGCGTTCAAGAAGGACCGGTCCCGGCGGCTCCGGCCCCCGGTGCGACCGCGCTGGGAATTCCTCCGTTCCCCTGGAAGCTCCCACCACTATCAATGCTCAAGTCCGCTTCCGGTGGAGGAGTTTCGAGGTCCGAACTGACGGCGACAGGAGAACTGATCGTCGAAACCCTGAGGCAACACACAATCAATGTCTCCGTGGACCAGGTCCGGGTTGGGCCTACCGTGACGATGTACGGACTGAAGCCCGGTTGGAAGGGTGAGGGCGGTCAGAAATCAGGCACACAGCGGGTCAGGGTCGACACGATCCTCAACCGCGAAAAAGACCTGGCGCTGGCGCTGGCATCCTCCTAACCTCCGATTCGAAGCGCCGGTGCCGGGCGAATCGGTTGTCGGTATCGAGGTGCCGAACACGAACCCGGCGCCGGTCACGGTCAAGTCGGTAATGGACGTCGACTCGTACAAGTCCGCACATCCGAATATGGGGCTGCCCGTGCCCCTGGGACTCGACTCCGGCGGCCAGCCGGCGATCGCCGACCTGACGCGAATGCCTCACCTTCTCGTCGCAGGCGCGACCGGATCGGGCAAGAGCGTGTGTATCAACGCCCTGGTAGTGGGCCTGCTGATGAACCGCACTCCGGAGCAGGTACGAATGGTGATGATCGACCCCAAGCGGGTTGAACTCACGCCGTACGCCGGGATTCCTCATCTGTATACCGAACCCGTCGTGGAGCCGGAGCGGGCGATCGTGATTTTGCGCTCTCTCGTCCAGGAGATGATGGAGCGGTTTCGGCTTTTGGAATCGGCCGGCGTCAGGAACATCGCCGCATTCAACGCAAAATCGTCCGTGAAGATGCCGTTCTTGTTGATCCTGGTCGACGAACTGGCAGACCTCATGCTCACCGGCGCCAACGACGTGGAACGGCTGCTCGTGCGCCTTGCACAGCTTGGCCGGGCGACGGGCGTTCACCTGGTCGTGGCTACACAACGGCCGTCCGTGGACGTTGTGACCGGGCTGATCAAGGCCAACTTCCCAAGCCGAATCAGCTTCTCCGTAATGTCCCAGATCGATTCCCGCACCATTCTCGACAGCCCCGGCGCAGAGAAACTGCTGGGCAAGGGCGACATGCTGTTCCTGCCGGTCGACAGGGCAAGACCGCTCAGAGTACAGGGAGCGTTTCTCGGCGACGACGAAGTGGAGGCGGTGGTCGACTACTGGCGAAAAGCGGACCGTCCTGAAATGCCCATGCTGGAGGTCAACTTCGATGAGGAGTCAGGTTCGGTCGACATTGCGCCCAGCGGAGGCGACTCCCTCTTCGACAACGCCGTTTCGTTGGCTAAGTCTCAACGCACGTTATCCACTTCGTTGTTGCAACGCAGACTGCGGATCGGCTACCCCCGGGCAGCCCGGCTGATGGATGAGCTGGAAGACGAAGGTGTGGTGGGTCCGGGCGAGGCGGGCAAACCGCGACAGGTCCTGTAGCGAAACCGGTACATCCACGGCCGCATGGCCGTCAAACCCCATCCGTCCACCTGATTTGGCCGCAAGGGAACGGATGCGAAGGCGCGGAAGATTCCCGATGTGGGAAAACCTGCCCGCGTATGTGGATTCCGGGCGCTGGATTATGTGTAAGACTTGAACTAAGTACCTGTTCTCTCACAACTGCAAATGCGGAAGGGCCACAAATGAGCAACGTCACGCCCCTCTTTCCGGAGGAGCGGCCTGAACAGGAACTGACAGACCGGCCGGTCCTTGATCTCGAACGTCCCAGGCCGAACTGCCTTGCGTGCGGCGTCGGCCTTACCGAGTCCCGGCTCTACCGGCGACTGCGCGTCTGCCCAAGATGCAAGTTCCACTACACCACCTCGGCGCGTCGGAAAAATCGCCATGCTCGCCGACGAAGGAAGCTTCAAGGAGACCAGCCAGTGGATTCAGTCGCTTGACCCGCTCGAGTTCTCACCCAGAATTTCCTATCGAGTCAGGCTGCTCGAGGACCAGACCCGCACGGGCCTGGCCGAGGCCGCGGTCACGGGCACCTGTTACGTCGGCGGCACTCATGCAGTAGTCATCGTCCTTGATTTCGGCTTCCTCGGCGGCAGCATGGGCCTCGTGGTGGGCGAAAAGGTGTCTTTGGCGCTCGAACTTGCGGCCCGACAGAAGTTGCCGGTCGTGGCCGTCGTCACCAGCGGGGGCGCGCGTATTCAGGAAGGCGTGCTTTCGCTGATGCAGATGGCGAAGACGGTGGTGGCGCTCAACTCCTTGCACAGCAAGGGCATGCCGTTGATCGCCGTTCTGGGAAACCCATGTACCGGCCAGGTTCTCGCCAGTTTCGCCTCCCTTGCCGACATCATATTCGCAGAGCCGGGCGCTCAGATGGGGTTCGCGCCGTTCAGAGCCGAGCAGGGCGGAAATGGACCCAGGCGCGCCCAACACGACTACACGGCCGAATTCTTCCAGGCCCATGGCCACATAGACCGGGTGGTCAGCCGGCAGCGCCTGAAGCACGAGGTTGCGTCCATCCTGGACCTCATCACCCCGGAATTCAAACTGGCTACGTCTCGGCGCATGAAGCCCGTCGAGACCAGCATTGCGCCCCTCGAGCCGTGGGAGATGGTACAAAATGCCCGGCGCCCCAATCGGCCGAAGGCGCGGGACTACATCGACCGGGTGTTCGCAAATTTCATCGAACTTCACGGCGACCGGCTGCGCGGCGATGATCCTTCGATCGTGGTCGGACTTGCCAGGCTGGCCGGAGAATCGGTGGTCGTAATAGGCCAGCAGAAGCAATCCGGCCAGGCAAAAGCCGGACGGCGACCATGGCTGGGAGACAGAGGGCCGCATCACCAGCGAGGGATTCCGCAAGGCGACACGCGCCATCAAACTGGCCGAACGTTTCACCCTCCCCGTGATCACACTCGTGGACACTCCGGGTCCCAGGATCGGACTCGACTCAGAGCGGCACGGCATAGCGGCCGCAATTGCCGGAACGATAGACGCCATGTCCAACGTGGAGGTCCCAACAGTTTCCGTGCTAATAGGTGAGGGAGGCAGCGAGGCTGCGTTGGCCCTCGGTGTGGCCGACATCGTCTTGATGCAGCAAAACGCCATCTACACCCCTATTGCACCGGAAGAGGGCGCCGAGACCGAGTTGAGCGACGCCGCCCGCGCAGAAGAACTGGCGAGGGCCCTGAAACTCACGTCTGTGGACTGCCTGAATATGGGCATCGTGGACCTGGTCGTGCCTGAACCGGTTGACGGCTCGCTGGACGAGGCTGCCCGGCTGCTTAAGCGGAGCCTCATGCGGGCGCTCATAGAACTGCGGGACAAGCGGCGACGAACTCTCGTGCGGAGGCGGCAGAAGAAGTACCGAAACGTTGGGGAGTATGGGAGCCGCTTCCGGTCTGCCGTGCGCCGCGAGCTACGAGTCTGGGCAGGCGGCACTGGCGGCGAGTGTAAGTGCCCTGCGGGGGGATGACACCGACATCCGCGACACCGGCGAACGAGGCTAGAGCACGAAGCGTTCGATGGCTTCGGCCAGACCGTCGTCTGCCAGACTCCCGGCAACGAATCCGGCGTACCGTTTGACCTCTTCCGACGCGTTTCCCATGGCTACGGGCAGGCCCACCAAATTGAACATCGACACGTCGTTGAGGCCGTCGCCGACCGCCATCAATTCCCGTGGATCGAGCCTCTGGGTTTCTGCAAATTGCCGGACCCCGTGGGCCTTGTCGATGCCGGGGCGCACGAAGTTCACGTACCAGAACGTGCCGTCGGGGTTGGTAGATAGTTCCGTGGTGGTCTCGTCCGACGCCAACTTGTGAGCCAAAGATCTGGCTGTGCTTTCGTCGCCTGCATTGGCAGCAATGATCGTGACGGCCCATTCCCTGAAGCCGTCTTTAGTTTTCACCATCCGGCCATTTTCGACGGCGTAGAAACCCAGGCCGGCGGCGCAGATCGAATCGATCAATCCACGGGCCACAGGCTCGGGCATTGGACTATCTTGCAGGGACCGGCCGGTCAGGGGATCTACGAGGCGTGCGCCGTTATCGCAGACCTGCGGCAGTTGGAGCCCGAGCATCCGTGCGAAGTGGGAGACTTCGTCCGGTTCCCGACCGGATGCGATGGCCACAGGTATTCGTTTCGCGGCCCGCCTCACCGCCCTCGCAACGACCGGGGAGCACCGGTCGTCCGTGTCGATCAACGTGCCGTCGAGATCAATCAAAATGCCGGATGGCTTGAACACGGACGCGGCTGACTCAGTCCTGGATAACCACCGGGGCTCAGCGGCTTGTCGCCGTTCAGAACCCGCCGCGCGTTGCCGTACGAAAATTCGAGGGCCCGATCGACGCGTTCCTCGGTCGAACCCGCTATATGCGGCGTGACGATTACGTTTTCCATGTTCAGCAGCGGGTTGTCCGCCGGTGTCGGCTCGACCTCCGTCACATCGAGCCCTGCGGCCCGAATGTCCCCGTTACTCAGCGCTGCAATAAGGGCGTCTTCATCGTGCACCGGGCCCCGGCACGTATTGATGAAAATCGCCTGTGGTTGCATCAAATTGAACTCGCGGGAACTGAACATCCCGCGGGTCGCCGAGTTCAGGGGCATGTGCGCAGTGACTATGTCGGACCGCTCCAGCAGTTCGTCCAATGGTACGCGGGTGACCTCCAGTTCGCGCTCGATATCGGGCGGTAGCGCCCGAACGTCGTGATATAGGGTCGTGGTCTCGAAACCCCGCAGCCGCCGGGCAACAAGCGAGCCGATGTGGCCGACTCCGACGATACCTACGGTCTTGTGCGTGAGTTCAAAAAGTTGCCCGTAACGGCCGGTCTTTGCCGGCGCCTGCCACCTGCCGTCGCGAGCGCCCTCGATGGACCGCGAGACGCGTTTGTAGACGGCCAGCATGAGCATGATGGCGTGTTCTGCGACCGAGTTGGCGATGGCGGCGGAGTTGTTGCAGACTCTCTACGCCCCTTTCGCGCAGGCCGATCACGTCGATTTTGTCGAATCCGGCGCTCAGGATCTGCAGCGTCCTGAGACGAGGCATGAAGCGCATGGTCTCCTCGCCGATACCGCCGACCCCCACGATCAGGAATTCGCAGTCGGCCAGTTGACGGTCACGATTGACGTCTCCGTACGCGGGATCGACAAAGGTAACGTCCAGGTCCTGAGGGACCAATGCCCGCGCCCGCACTGTTCGCGGATCCGCGATTGCTCCCCAATAAATGACCCTGCTTCCCATTTTTCGTCTCCAAATTCAGACCTGCGTTCCTGACGCCTGCCTATCGTGGCATTTTCTCACGTTCGCGCATAGTCGGAATTTCCCATCGGCGGAATCCGCCCCGCCTGCCCAAATCCGCAAGTTAACCGGAATTGACGCGCCGTTGGTCCCAATCTACGCTACGCTTGTAATGATTCACCCCCTGTTAACGGCGGGGGTGCGGGGGAGCTCGAGAATTCGGGCTGAGAGGGCGCGGGAAATTGCGCCGACCCCACCACCTGATCTGGGTAATGCCAGCGGAGGGAGTACATGGAAGCATCCGCAGACACCGCTGAGATACGCGGTGTCTCTTTGCTTAAGAGTCCTCGCCCGGAGGGTGAGGACGCGCCCCGCGCATGCTCCATTCCTGAGAGTACGGAGATAACACCATGAATGATGATTTAGTAATTGCGGGCGTCACTTTCAAGTCACGCCTGATAACCGGTACTGGCAAGCACCGCTCAAAGCAAGACCTTCTCGATTCCGTCCAGCGCTCCGGCACGGAGATGATTACCGTAGCGATCCGAAGGCTCAACCTCGACGACCCGAACCAGGAAACGCTGCTCGACCACCTCGACTGGGACCGCTACCGGATTCTTCCCAACACGGCCGGATCGAAGACCGCCGATGAAGCGGTATTCACGGCGCGCCTGGCGCGAGAGGTGACGGGGTCGAACTGGATCAAGGTGGAGGTGATTCCGGATGCGAAGTACCTGTTGCCGGACCCTGTAGGCACGTACGAGGCTTCGAAGCGGCTTATTGCCGAAGGTTTCGTGGTGCTGCCGTACATCCACGCTGATCCGGTCCTGGCCATGCGGCTCGAAGACATCGGATGCGCCACGGTCATGCCGTTGGGGTCGCCGATAGGGTCAGGCCGCGGTGTGCTGACCTCCGAGGAAATCCAGATAATCATCGAACAGTCCAGCGTTCCGGTCGTCGTCGACGCCGGGCTGGGTGTCCCGTCGGATGCGTCGCTGGTCATGGAGATGGGCGCGGACTGCGTGTTGGTGAATACGGCGATCGCGCAGGCAGGCGACCCGGGCGCCATGGGCGAGGCGTTCAAGCTGGGTGTCGAGGCCGGCAGGATGGCATACCAGGCTGGCCGCATACCCATACGGGAACAGGCCTCCCCAAGCAGCCCGACCGCCGGCGTGGCGGTGGCCGCCGGGCGGAGCGGCTGACCGCATCCCGCCGGTGTGAGGCGATCGCGTCCGTATGGGCCCAAAGTCGACCCTGCTTGTACCGGATCGCGTCCTGTGCCTCGTCGCCGGGCCGGGTCCGCATATGCCGCCCCGGGAGTTGATTGACGCCATCGACGCGGCGATTCAGGGCGGCGTCAACATGGTCCAGTTGCGCGACCGCGCCACGACCGGGCGGGCGAGAACCGATTTGGCCAAGGCCGTTCGGGAAGTAACCAGGGATCGAGCGGTGTTCGTAGTGAACGGGGACCCCGAGTTGACGGCGCAGACGGGCGCGGACGGTGTGCACCTGCCGGAATCGGCGATGCCCGTTTCGACGGCGCGGCAAATCGCAGGGCCCGGAGCTCTCGTTGGCCGTTCGGTGCATAGCAGGGCCGCGGCAGCGTCGGCCGCGGGGCAGGGCGCCGACTACCTGATTGCCGGTACCGTGTACCCATCTCCATCCCACCCCGGCGGAACGGCAAGCGGGACCGCCATCATCCGGAGCATCGTCGGAATGGTTGACCTGCCAGTCATAGGCATAGGCGGTATAGACGCGTCGAACGCGGCCCGCGTGATGGGCGCCGGCGCGCGCGGCGTGGCCTGCATTAGCGCGATACTTGCCGCCAAAGACCCGCGTCTTGCGGCGGCCGCAATCGCAAAACACATCGATCAGCGCGGGTCGAATGATGACACCCAATGATCTCCATAACAATTAACGGCAAGCTATACGAACTCGACGGCCCTACACGCGTAGTCGACTATCTCGAGGATCGGGGTCTCGCCAACCGATCCCTGGCTGTTGCCATCAACGGCGACGTATTACCGCGGGGACAATTTGCCGATGTCACGATCTGCGACGGCGACCAGGTTGAGATAGTCCGGCCCGTGGGTGGGCGCTGATCCCAACCGCTCGTCGCGTTGTGCCGGACGCGTGAGCCCGGCCCTATGCGTCCATAGGCGGGCCTGAGCCAGACCCGGATGCGCTCGGCCCGGTGCCGGTCGTTTCGCGACGGGAACGCGGAGCTAAAATCCGCCGTGCCTGCCCGACAATAGGCGGGGCGTTGGAGGACACCTTTTGAGCGACCCGAAAATCCGCGACATCCGGACGATCCTGACTCAGCCGGACAACAACGCCCTCGCCGTCGTCAAGGTCGAAACCACCGAGCCCGGCCTGTACGGCCTCGGCTGCGCGACGTACGACCGGCAACCGTTCACGGTCAAAGTCCGCGGTGGATGACTATCTGCGTCCGTTTCTCATTGGCCGCAGCGTCTCCGATATAGAAGACATATGGCAGTCCGCCAACGTCAGTTCTTACTGGCGCAACGGCACGATACTGGGAGACGCTCTCAGCGGTGTCGATCAAGCACTGTGGGATATCAAGGGAAAGCTGGCCAACATGCCGGTGTACGACCTGCTTGGCGGCCGCGCCAGGGAGGCCGCCGCGGTCTACGTGCACCCGAGCGGATTGGACAACGAGGCTGTGGAAGACCAGGTCCGGGGACTATATCGAACAGGGTTTCCACTACCTGCGGGTGCAGGTCGAAACGCCGGGTTACCAGACCTACGGCGCACACGGCGGCGGCGAGGTGGATGGGCGCGCCGGAACGATGGGCGGGCCGAGGGCCGTGACGTCATGGCGCGGGGGCATCTTCGAACCGAAGCCCTACATGAACTCTGCCCTCAGCCTGTTCGATCACCTTCGCAGCAAGGTCGGATGGGATTTCGAGATGCTGCACGACGTCCACGAACGCATCCCTGCGATCGACGGGGTATGGCTCGCCAAGGAGGTGGAGCAGTACCGTCTCTTCTTCCTAGAAGACCTGTTCACGCCCGAGGACCAGGACTACTTCCGGCAGGTGCGGCAAATATGCACGACTCCCATAGCCATGGGGGAACTTTGGTCGAACCCGCACGAGATCATCCCGATGGTCAAGGACCGCCTGGTCGACTTCATTAGGATTCACGTCTCGCGTGTGGGCGGCCTGACGCCGTGCCGCAAGTACGCCGCGCTGAGCGAGTTGTTCGGCGTGCGCACAGTGTGGCACGGGCCGGGGGGCACTTCCCGGTTGGACACGCGGCCAACCTGATGCTGGAGTTGAACACGTGGAATTTCGGCGTCCACGAGTGGGCTGTGTTTCCCGAACGGACCCGCGAGGTCTTCCCCGGCTGCCCCGAGGTGCGGGACGGTCACATGTGGCCCAACGGCAAACGACCCGGACTCGGCATCGACATCGACGAGAAGTTGGCGGCGAAATATCCGATACCGGAGCGGGATATGTTCAGGGAACTCGTTCGAAGGGCCGATGGCGCAATTGTCCGACCGTAATTCCCGGCGAGGCGGTAGAGAAATCCAGCAAGCAAAAAACGCCCGGACGAGGAGATTCACGTGAGCACCGTCACTATCAGAGACATAAAAGTCATCCTGACCGAGCCGGACGGCATACGTCTGGTCATCGTCAAGGTGGAGACAAGCGAGCCCGGGCCTCTACGGGGTCGGATGCGCCACCTTCACGCAGCGACCCTGCCGGTCAAGGTGGCGGTGGAGAATTATCTGCGCCCGTTTCTGATCGGTCGGAACGTGAGCGACATCGAGGACATCTGGCAATCGAGCTACGTCAGTTCGTACTGGCGCAACGGCGGCGTCCTCAACAACGCGCTGAGCGGGGTGGACCAGGCCCTGTGGGACATCAAGGGCAAGATGGCCGGTATGCCGGTGTACGACCTCCTGGGAGGCCGTGCGCGGGAAGCCGCCGCGGTCTACGTGCACGCAAGCGGCCGAGAACCAGCCGAGGTGGCGGACAAGGTGAGCGCCTTCATGGACCAGGGATTCCATCACATCCGCGTCCAGGTCGACACGCCCGGCTACGCGACGTACGGCACAAAGGGCCTGGAGAAAAAGGCCGAAACCGGTGCGGCGGCCGGCGGGGGGCCTCGCCAGGTAACCACCTGGAACAAGGAACTTTCGCCCGAGCAAGCGGTATGCGCACCCACCCGGCATATTCGAGCCGAAGCCATACATGAACAGCGCCCTGCGGCTGTTCGAACTCGTTCGTTCACAGTGCGGATGGGACTTCGAGATGCTGCACGATGTCCACGAGCGCATCCCGGCGATCGACGGCGTTTGGTTCGCCAAAGAGGTCGAGCAGTACCGCCTGTTTTCCTCGAAGACCTGTTTTCGCCGGAGGACCAGGACTACTTCCGGCTGGTCCGTCAGCTATGCGCACACCTTTGGCGATGGGCGAACTGTGGAACAACCCGCACGAGGTGATTCCCATGGTCAAGGACCGGCTGATCGACTTCATACGGATCCACGTTTTCGCAGATGGGCGGGATCACACCGTGCCGTAAGTTGGCTGCGATGGGGGAGATGTTCGGGGTGCGAACGGCGTGGCACGGGCCGGGGGACACGTCGCCCGTCGGCCACGCCGCAAACCTGATGATGGACCTGAATAGCTGGAATTTTGGAGTGCAGGAATACGCCATCTTCGGCGAACGCACGCAAGAGGTCTTCCCCGGATGCCCCGAGGTCCGGGACGGCCACATGTGGTCAAACGGCAAGCCCGGTCTGGGCATCGACATCGACGAGGAACTTGCTGCGAAGTTTCCGCATAGCGAATGGGGGTTCGGGGGAGCGTGGAACGAGGTCCGGCGCGCCGATGGCAGCATTGTAAGACCGTGATCCCCTTGGCCATGAGTTGCGCAGTTGCCCGCCTTGGCAGTCCGGTCAGCCGCGTCGTACTTCATCAATCGTCCGACTATGAAAGTCACGCTTAGCCGAGCCGAAGCCCGCCGGATCGCCCTCACTGCCCAGGGATTCACAGGGAAGCGGCCCTCTGGGCGGGTCGACGCCCGGCACTACGACCGGCTGCTCAGGCACGTAAAGCTGCTGCAACTCGACTCGGTGAACGTGGCTGTGCGTACGCACTACATGCCGGCGTTCTCGCGGCTCGGACCCTATCCTCGTGAGCAACTCGACGATCACGCCTACCGTAAATCGAGGCTCTTTGAGGGCTGGGGCCACATGGCATCGCTCATGCCGATGGACCACTATCCGCTGCTTCGGCATCGTATGGAAGCGGCGCGCCCCTGGCCGCAGTTGGAGGGCCTCATACGAGAGCAGCGGGGCTATATCGAGTCGGTGCGGGAACAGGTGGCCGCACGCGGCCCCTTGACCGTGTCCGACCTCCACGAGCGGAGAGGAACGAACGGACCCGTGGTGGGAACGCTGAGCAAAGGGCAGATAGCGCTGGAGTGGTTGTTTCACAACGGCTCGCTGGCCGCGACCAGGCGCGGGAACTTCACCCGCGTCTACGACCTGGCCGAAGGGTGATTCCGCCAAGGTTTCTTGAAATGCCTCCGCTGTCTCGTCCAGACGCGCAACGCGAGATGCTCAGACTCGGCGCCGAGGCCCTCGGGATGGGACGATGGCGACATGGCGCCATACTATCGAGTCAGGTTCCTGAAGCGCGGCCCCGGGTGCAGGACTGGTCGAAGAGGGAGTGCTGAACGAGGCAAGCGTTGAAGGTTGGCCTCAGCCCGCTTACATGCACAAGGACGCCCGGCTGCCGCGTAAGGCCGGCGCGACGGCGATCGTAAGCCCGTTCGACTCCCTGGTCTGGTTCAGGGACCGGACGGAACGGCTCTTCGACTTCTTGTATCGCATCGAAATATACGTTCCGAAGCCCAAGAGACGGTACGGCATACTGTGTCGACCGTTTCTCACGCCGGTGTTGAACTCGTCGTTCGCTAGCGAGGTCGATCTGAAGGCAGACCGTTCCGCAGGCGTCTTGCTGGTTCAGGCCGCGACTGGTGGAAGCCGCGAGCTCGGCTGCGACGGCCGGCGACGTATCGGCGGCGCTGGCGCGGGAACTGGCGTCGATGGCGGAGTGGCTCGGTCTGCGACATACGGCCGTCGAGCCGCGCGGCGATTTGGCGGGGGCGCTGAAGAGGCGACGGAATAGGTTGCCGAGCACTTGCGCCCCGGGCTGCCGAATGGCCTAAAATCCACTCAATCCGTACGCACTAGTACAGCGGGGTGATTCCAATGCAAGAGTTGATCCAATACGTCAACGGCGAGTTTGTACCGACCTCTGAGGCGAAGATATCGGTGTTGGACCGCGCCCTTTCGGTCGGCGATGCGGTTTTCGACACAGAGCGGACATTCGCGGGCAAGGTGTTCCGGTTGAGGGAACACCTGGAGCGGCTGTACAAGGCCCTTCACATGGTGCGCATCGATCCGGGCATATCGATAGAGGAACTGCAGTCGATCACGGAGGAGTTGGCGCGCCGCAACGACCGGATGCGTCAACCGAACGGCGACTATTGGGTAACGCAGATGATCTCGCGCGGGTCGGGGACATCTTTGCTGGAGCCGGAGCGGGCGACCGTGGTGGTCAAGATGACGCCGATCGTTTTCGCTTCGTACGCCAAGTTGTACGACACGGGCGCGCACGTCGTCTTCCCAACTACGCGCAGAGACCCGCCGCAGGCCCTCGACGCCAGGCTGAAGACGATAAGCCGGATGAATCTGGTGATGGCCGAGATCGAGGCGAAGCAGATCGACCCGGCCGCCTACGCTGTGCTTCTGGATGTCGATGGAAACCTGTCCGAGAACAAGCGGCGGCAACTTTTTCGTGGTGACCGACGGCGTGATTCGGACGGCCCCGGCGCGTAAACGTTCTGGCGGGAATCAGCCGCCAAACCGTGCTGGAACTGGCGCGGGACCTCGATATTCCGACGGCGGAGGAGACCCTCACGCCGTATGACGCCTACAACGCCGACGAGGCGTTTCTGACGACCACGAGCTACTGCGCGCTGCCGGTGGGCAAGATCAACGGCAACCCGTTGCGGGCCGACACACCCGGACCGGTGACGAAGCAGATCCTGGCGGCGTGGTCCGAGCGTGCCGGCATGGACATCGTGGACCAGGCGATGAGCCACCTAGCCTAGCGAGCGTCAATAAATCGAGTCCGTATTGATTGCTCCGCCGGTTCCGCTCGAAAAGGCGTCTCTTGCGGCTGTCCGCCGGGGCAGCGCGGATACCCCTTCAACCACTTACAAACGGCCACCTGCGACCACCACAACCGTCATTCCGGACCTGATCCGGAAACCAGGGGTGACGGGGCGCGGATACCCCCACACAGAAATAAAATCGGCCATCTTAGTACACCTCCACACCCCATCTGGCCCGTCATCCAACCCCCTAGCCGGAACCCGCTTCCAAACCAGCCTCGGTCTGTCAATGTGGCGGCCATCAACTCGACCTGGAATCAGGCCGGATTTGTACGGCTCGCAGATCAATCAGCCTCGGCGGAACTCCCGATATAACCGACGAGACAAGACGCTCGTGGTGCTCGCGCGGGTAGCGCGGGTTTCGCAGCGATCATTGCGTTGGCCTCGAGATGCTCGATGCTTGAAGAGCCCGTGATCACGTGGAACCCGTATGCGTCACAGCCACGGTCACAGTAACTGTTGCCGCACCGCCGCTCTCGTCCCTCGCCTCCACTGTGAGGTCGACCGAAGAGCCGGCATTCGAGCTGATATCGCCCGCTACAGTGATCTCCCCCGAATGGTGTGGAATGTCGAATTTGCCGTCCTCGTCGCCACCGATGATCGAGTAGGTGACCGGGTCGTTGGAGCCGGAGCCGCTGGCCGTGGACGACGCCAACTTACCGTGCCCAGTGGGGGTGTCCCCAGGCACGCTGAAGGAGTAGGAAATGGCGTCAAATGTCGGCGGAATGCACTCCCCGCCGGTCGACGAAAGGAAATCCGAGGGCTCGCTCCAGTCGGCCCCGTAGTCGGTCCCATTGCCGTAGGCGCTTATCCGGAAACTGTATTCCCACTCGCAGTTGAGACCGGACATCGTGTGGGACGTCGCCGTCAGTGTGTCATCGGCCACTACCCAGTCGCGGGTACCGGCATCCACTACCCAATAGCGCGTACTCCGGAGGCGGTGCTCCACGCGGTACTTGTCGGCGTTGGATACCGCCGTCCAACTCAAGACCACGCTGGTCTCGCCGGGAGTCCCTACTGGTCAGGCCCTCCGGCGCCGGCGGACAGTCGAGAAGATTGAGGGAGCTCAGGTCGTTGGTAGGCACATCCTTCAACGCCACCGGTATACAGCCCGTCAGCAAATTGCCCGACAGCCTGATCTCCTGGAGGTTCGAAAGTCTGCCCAGTTCTCTCGGTATCTCCCCGGTCAGGGAGTTCGAGCTAAGGTCAAGGTGGGTCAGCTCGGAGAGGTCCCCAAGTTCCAATGGGATGGTCCCGCTCAGGCTCTCGTCCGATAGCAGAACCTTGGTCACGCGTCTGGGGCTGCCCGCCACGGTGACGCCTTCCCAGCCTGTTACCGCAGTATCTACGCTCCAGTCCAACGTCGCGGTACCGGCGAGCGTGCCTTTCGCTGCCAGCAAAGGCATACAGTCGAGCATTAGGCCGGGGTTGTCTGCCGGGTTGGGCACGGTGAGACCGCACGGCGGTGGGGGTTGGATCGGCGGGCCGTCCGGGTGGTTGTAGGCGCCGATTACGGTGTAGTACTGGCGTATCCGATTGGCGTCGGTCACGAGCATGGGTAACCTGGTGTCTGAACCGGTGCGTCCGCCGTATTCGGTGAGGCGGGCCTGGTGGGCGGCCGTCGCCGCCAGGGTGAAGGCGGGAAGCTCCATCTCGAGCTTCGAGAGGTGAATCAGGTAGTCATCGGGATGGAATTGCCGCCACAGGTCTCTATGAGGATGGACGGCAATCACCGTGTCATCCTCAATCCGTTGAACGTCCCACGTGCTGATCACCTCCCATGCCTCGACTGAGAGGTCGCTCGACACGTCGAGGAACAGGACATGCTCTCTTCCAGCAATCCCACCGGCCGGCACTTCGCCCTCGTTGTGATGCCCGCCCTCAAGGAGCGCTGCTTCAGCGGTATTTCGCGTATAAGCAATATTCTCCGGCGTCTCAGATACCCAGTAGGGGAACGTTCGCGCCAGGACGGTCAGGGTGGGCGGTCCGGAGCCTATGATGTAGGCGTTTACGCGCACGTCGGCGTAGCAATTGACCTCTTTGAACGGTAGATACTCAATCTGCCTTTCAGCGCCGCGGTAAGTAGGTATGCCATTCGCCCTGCTGAGAGATCGCAGACGCTCCGTGCCGGGGGACGTATGCGCCCCGCAACACGACGTGGGCTACTGTTATTCCGTCGGCTCGTCCAACAAGATAAGACCTTATACTCCGAGGTCCGGGCCAAGTTTCAATGAGGCCAAGGCCAAGGACGATTCTTCTGCCGCGTCCGGCTCACACGGGTCCACGGAGGCGCCTTCCACCGGCGCGCATGGGGGAATCTCCTGGTCAGGTACTGTGGCGCACGGTGGGAATCTCGGTGGGGGGAGGGAACGGTGGAAGTGGAAAGGGGGGGGAATATCGTAGAAGAGAGTTACGTTTTTTAGTAGATAAGAGAAGTAGAAGTAGATATTAGCGGGGAAAAAAGGGGAGGGAGTGGGGAAAATCGTAGAGAGAGGTTTAGAGTATTGGAGGTAGAGGGAGAGATAGAGGACGCGAGAGGTAGAGAGAGGAGAGGTAGCTAGAGGAGGTAGAGAGAAGTAGAGAGAGTTTTGTTTTTTTAGTAGTAGTAGTAGAGAGAGTTTAGTAGTGAGAGAGATTAGAGAGATAGAGTAGAGAGAAAGAAGAGATAAGAAGAAGAGTAGAGATTAAGAGGTAAGAGAGATAGAGAGTTAAGAGGTAGGCATAATCGGAGGTTTCGGCCCGGAATCTGATGAGCCTTCGGGAGATATTGCTGGCCGCGACAGGCTCACACGGGTCTTGCAAAGGGGGCCCTCCACCAGCTGCGCTGGGGGGAACGGGGAATTTCCTCTTTCCAAGTATCGGCGGCGCCGGTTTGGAAATCGCAGAGGTGGCTTCGGGTGTTTTGCGTTTGGGACCCCGTCTTTGGTGGCTGCTCATTCGTGCAATAGACGAACGCAATCGTAAAGACGGCGAGCAAGGCGATGGAGATCAAAATGCGTGAATGCATGTCGGGCTTCCTCATCGCGACTGGTAGTTCGCCATCATGGCGACCACGTCATATGCTTGAGGCACACATAACTGCGACGAGTGTCATACAGGACGCATAATGGCATTCCCGGACAGGCGCGTGAGCAAATCCGAACGCGTGCCGCTTTCGTGCGCCAGGATTTCGTGCAATGTCGAGCAGCCTCCCGATCCCACAGAACTCCAATCTTCGGACGTTCTCAAAATTATGGTTTGTACGGACGATCCGGGGTTTAATCCGGCTCGGCGGAATCCCCGAACAGCCGGACGAGACGATCGTGGTTTTCGGGCGGCAGCGCAGGTTTTTCGAGCGACCTTGCGTTGGCCTCGAGATGCTCGATGCTCGACGTGCCGTGATCACCGTCGAAACCGCCGGGTGGTCCGCGCCGAACTTGTATCCGGCGGAGATGACCGAGTCCACATCGCCGCCCAATAGCCAGTCGAACGGGCCGTCATCCGGCAGGTCGTCCGGCGCAATCAAGCCATCCTCTTTCCATTGGGCAACGACCTCCCGGGTGCGTTGAGGGGCGGTGAGTGGAGTGTTGATTGAAAAGGTAGTTTGATAAAAAAAAGGCGTGAGTGAGGGTGAAAAAGTGAGGGGGGGTGTGGGAGTGGGTGGGGGGAAGAGAGGGGGGCGGTGAAAGTGAAAATGGGATGGGTGAATGAAAAAAAAGTGATGAAAAAATGAAAAAAAAGGTGAGGGTGGATTGTGGAAAAGGTTTGAAATTGAAACGTGAAAAAAATTGTCGATGATTGATGGGATAGGGTGTGAATGAATTGAAAAAAGGGAGGGGGGGGGGGGAAGGGGGAAAGGAGATAGGGGAGGAGGGGAAGGGGGCTGGGGAGGAGTACCAATGGGTGGGGAAAAAACACTAAAAGGCGTGGGGGGTGACAAAAAAAGGAAAAGTGGGAAAGGGGGGGAGGGCTGGTTGGAAAAGGGGGACGGAAACAAAGGGAAAATGGGAAAAATGTTGAGTGGTGAATGAGTTATGTGAAAATTGGTTGAAAAATGAAAGGTTTGTTTGAAAAAAAGGTGAAAACAAAGTGGGATTGGTGATGAGGGGTGAAAAGTTTGAAATTTTTGAGGGGGTGAAAGTTGAAAGGGAGTGGGTGAAGTGTGATTGTGAAGGGGGTTTGAAATGAAATGGCAAAAAAAAAGGTTGAACTGAAAAATGTGGGGGGGGCGTGAGTGAATGATGAAAGGCGTGAGTGAAATTGAAAAATGTTGTGAAAAAATGTGAGGGGTGGGTGGGTGAAATTGAGGTGATGAAAGGTGAAAGGGGGGGAAAAAGTGAAAGGGAAGGGGAGGGGAAAGGCGATAAATAAAAAAAAAATGTGAGGGGCAGGGGGGGTGAGGGGGGAGGGTGAAGAAAAGGGGTGATTTGAGAGTCGGTGAAAAAAGTGGTGAAAAAAAAAAAATGAGGTGAAAAGGTGAAAATGGTGAAGGTGGGTGTTGTGAAAAAAAGTGGGGTGGAAAGGTGAATGGGGATTGATGATGTGAAGTGGGTGTGAAATGAATGATGAAAAAAAGTTTTTGAAGAAAGTTTTTGGAAGAACTGAGTGGAAAGGGGTGAAAAGGGTTTGCGTGACAAATGGGGCCGCGGGGAGGGGCGGATGGGTGCAGGGGGTGAAAGAAAAGGAAGGATAACAGAAAGAAGCGGGCCGAGGTCCGAAATACGGGATAATAAACCTAAAACAACATGGTGAGGAACTGGGCTGGCTGTGGGGCAAAAAGGAAGGAAAAAAGGGACAAGGGATTCAGGAAGAAAATAAGGGAAATAAGGCGAATCAAGGGAGGGAACACATTACTCGTCCGGACGGAAGGGGGGAGGGTAGTCGGATTAATTTGTCGTGTGGGAGGTGAAAGGGAAAAAGAGGGGCGGTGGATAAGGTGGGAACTGTGGGGAGGGGAAAAGGGGCGGGAGGGCAAGAATAAGGGGGGATAATAGGGATATATGGAAAACAATTGGGGAAAAAAAAGGGGAGGGTGGGGGGGTGAGGAAAGGGTTGACAAAAAAAAAAAACCTAAGGGGTTGAAAAGGTGATGAAAAGAAATGTGTTGAAAAAATGAAAAAAATAAAGGGGGGTGTTTTGGTGAAAAATGAAGGGTTTTTGAGGGTTCTGAGTGTGAAATAATTGAAAAAAAAAAGGTGGGAGGGGGAGACAAAAAGGGGATTGGGAAGGTCTTGCCTTCTTTCTCTCTAAAGGGGGGGAAAGGGGGGGGGTTGAACCAACAAGGGAACGATCGGGGCGGAAGGCCTACCGGGGAATCGACAAGCGGGGGGGAAGGGGTGGGGGAACAGGAAAAGGGGGAGAGCGAAAGATACAAATGGGCCGGGGTGGGGGGGTGCATGGGTGAAAAAAGGTGACATCGGGCGGGAGTTGGGGAACGGGGGGGAGTGAAGGTGGAAGGGGAGAGTGAGGGGGATGGAAAAGGGGTGTGAAAAACATGGGTGAAGGGTGAGTGAAAAAAAGGGGGGTCTGTGACTGAAAATTTTGGGGGTGAAATGTGAAAGGGTGAGTGAAAAATACGGGACCGCAGCCATGTTGAAAAGGAGATACGCCCCACTCCGTGTTCGATGGCCAGCGGGAACACCTCTTTGGCCGCCCACTGGTTCAGGAAGCCGTACTTGAGCATGATCGTGTCCCATAAGCCCGGATCGGTGCTCAGCGCGAGGACCGCGGTCTCGTGCCGCGGCTCGGCCTTCAACTGGAACGTCGCGCCGATGAACCGTATCTTCCCCTGCTCCTGCAGTGCCTTCAAAATCGGGTAATAGCGGTCCACGACGGCGCTGTACGTCGCCATGGTCACCCGTGGAACTGCATGATGTCTATGTAGTCGGTTCTGAGCCGCTTGAGACTGCGTTCGAACGATTCGGCCAGCCCTGTGAACTTTTCTTGGTCGTCAACGCGAAACGTGCCCGGAGGACTCCACTTGGTGGCGATGAGGTACGAATCGCGGGTCGTTCCCTGTAAGGCGTCGCCCAGCCACTCCTCTGAGTTCTCCGTAACCCTCCGCGGTGTCGAAAAGATTCACACCGAGGTCCAGCATCCGTCGAATGAGACGGCGACGGCCCGAGCGGTCGACGCCGGTACGCGCGCCGAACCCGCTCGGCCCGCCCGTGCCGTAGCTGAGGAGTGATACTTTCTGGCCGGTTCGGCCAAGGGTCCGGTAGATCATTGCCTGTCCCTGATTTTGCGGCGTCCGGCTGTCATGCCGCGCTGCGTGCACATTCAAACGGACAGTATCGCGCGATTACACCCGGCCATGCTCTACGCCGGGCGGGCCAGCCGTAACATGTCCCCAGCAACTCACGGCCCGACTAAGCGGCCCGACCAATACGAACCCGCAGACTAGAGGAGCGGCGAAGTGAAAATCCAGGACATCGAAACCTTCATAGTGCATCCGCCACAGACCAAGAACTGGGTGTTCGTCAAGATAACCACCGACAACGGAATCGTCGGCTGGGGCGAGGCGTACACGCAACTCGACCGCGACACGGCGATCACGGCGCACATCGAAGAGATGAAACGTTACCTGATCGGCCGCGATCCGATGCAGATCGGCCACTTCCGGCACTGGGCCTACGAGGACATGTTTCTCAAGCGCGGCTCCATGGACGTCTACAGCGCAGTGAGCGGGTTGGAGATCGCCATGTGGGACGTCACCGGCAAGGCCCTCGACCAGCCGGTCTACAACCTGCTGGGAGGCGCGGTTCGCCCGGCGCTCAGGGTCTACGGCGGCGGAGCGGCGGGCAACACGCCGGAGGAGTGCGCAAACAGCGCGCTCAAGTCAGTGAAACTGGGGTACGACGCCCTGAAGTTCGACCCGTTCCCCGGGCCGTGGCGTTCGTTCGTGGATCACGCCGACCTCGAACTGGCGGCCGCCAAGGTCGGAGCGGTGCGAGAGGCGGTCGGACCGCGCGTCGAGATACTCGTCGAGGTCCACCGGCGTCTATCGCCCATCGAGGCGATCATGGTCGGCCGCATGATCGAGAAGTACCGGCCCTACTGGTTCGAGGAGCCGTGTCCGCCGGAGAACATCAGGGGCATCGCCGAGGTCAAGAACGCCCTCAACATTCCGGTAACGATCGGCGAGGCGATCTACGGGCGGCGCGGCTTCGTCGAGGTGTTCGAACGACGGGCGGCCGACTACCTCAACCCAGACATCTCGAACACGGGCGGGATACTGGAGATCGTGCAGATCGCCGCCATGGCCGAGGCGTACGACATGGGCATTTCGCCACACGGCGCCAACAGCGCGGCGATCTCTTTCGCGGCCGGTGTGCAGGCGTCCGCCGTCATACCCAACTTCCTGATGTACGAGTACCCCCACGGCCTGCAGGACGTCTGCAACAAGCTGATGGTGAAGCCGCTTGTGCCGGACCAGGGCTACGTGGAGTTGCCCACCGACCGGGGATCGGCATCGAGATAGACGAGGCGGCGCTGGAAGAGTACACATACGGCCGTCACGCGCCCCGGCCCCTCAGGACCGTCGAGGACGAACGAAACTTCCACAAGCACGGCGTCTCACCCCCGCGCGGGGAATAGGGCCGCGAGTAGCCGGATCAAGTTCCATTGCGACATTTATGCCGCGCCTATCGGGCTGGCGGCTGCCTTTCTGCCCTTGCTTGACCACCTGAGGCATATGCGACAATTGTCCAGTGTGTAGTGATTCGACTACAGCGGGCCGTGTCGGCTCAGGGGACATAAATTATGGCTGGCAAAAGGAAGAACGCTCGAACGGCTGAAACGCCGGCCCAGAGATTCGAACGGGTCATTGCGAAGGTTGCAGCCCGAGACCAGAGGGCCAGGGTGAGGCGAAAGAAGCGACTTCGCGAGTCGGCCGCTACGGGTGCTCAACGGTCTCCTGGACCAGGCGCCTGAATCCGCCCAAGTCCGCGAGGTAATTCGGATAGGCCCGCCTGAGCGCCGACAGCGAAGCAGCTGAGACCAAAACTACCTCTACTTGTGAATCGCCCCCGGCTCTCAACTTCCCTCTCCACATACCAGTCGGTTGCAGCCTCCAGGTCCCCCTGAACTAAAACCATCCCAAAACGTTGGTTCGACAGGTCCAGTTGCAGTCCGATCCACTGGTTCCTTGTCATAAGACCGAAGGCGAAGCGTGAGTCTTGGAACGCAGCCAATTGTTCGGAGATTCCGAGCTCTTGGTCGCACTCTTTGATCTCGTGCAGAGTTTGGGTCGCTGTTGGAACGTTCGGGACGCCGGGCATTCCTTCACGCTGTGCGATCACCGTACTCATAAGCGCGAAGAAGCGTAGCCAGGTCGCATTGCCGAGATTGACTTGAGGTCGTTCCGCGTAAACGTGCCGACAGTTTCGACGGCTGTCGCCCATTGGTGTTGGAGAAGGGAACGGATTTGAATTTCGGTCTTCAGCCTTGCCAATGCGTTGATCGATCGCTGTCGTAGGCATACACCAGTGTGCATGCCTCGATAACCGGATGCCTCGGATACTCAATATAGTTCTTGTGGCGAACCAACTTGTGCCGGATCCTGCTCGATACGAAATCCGAGGCTAGGTCATACGCGTTGTCCGATGTGCGTAGCACAGCACGACAACCGCCGATGTCTTGCATCTGCGACAGACGGATCCACGGCAGTCTTTTCAGTTTCGAAATGATCGTGGGCATGCGCTTGAGGCGTTGCACGACGAAGCCCCGACCTCGGACTCGCCTGCGAAGATTCATCCTGAATGTATTCAGCGGACCGGCGTGAGAGGCACGCCACGTATTGATCACGCGGGCGGATTGCGACCATTTGTCGATATCCGTCTCGTGCACCAGGACTCTTCCTGCCTGGTCAATTTGCTCTGGTTCCAACTGATGTATTTCGAGCGCCATGATTTAGAGGGGTCTTGATGTTCGCGCGTTGCCCTGCGTCCTCTTTCGGGCCACCCGCGAAGGATAGTCGCCGAACTCAATATAAAGTACCCGATGCTGGACGGTGCCCGAGCTTTATTCAGCGCCTGCGCCGTATGGCACATGTACAAGCGACCTTGTGGCAGTTCCACGCGCCCCGGTCCCTCAGGACAGTCGAAGACGAACGGGATTTCCACAAGGCCGGCGTCTCACCCCCGCGGGGAGATTAGGGCAGCGGGTCGACCGCACGAACCCGAGCTTAGGCCGTGTCCGAGAATCTCCAGAAGCCGCTCGGCGACGATCTCCTCTTCGCCGTCTTGCAGGCACACCATGACGAGATTGATCTCGTCGGCGTAGTGGCCCATGCCGACGTATATTGGCGGGTCGCCGTCGAGCAGGCGTTGGCGTACCTCCGCCGGCGAGGGCCCGCGCCAACCCGGTTCGAAGTAGACCACCGGCTGCGGGCCATGCCGGTCGGGCCCCGTCTCTTCGATGACGACCCGAAGCCCCCGGATGTGTTCGAGGCGGCCGTGAATATGGCGCGCCTTGCCATCCATCCCCGTACAGGGCGTCCTCCCCCGTTTCGATCAGGAGTTCGAGCGCCGTGACCATGCCCACGATCGACTCCTTGGACGCCTTCATCCCCCGTGCCACTCCAGCCGCGGCGCGTCAAGGTTGAGCGCGTTGACGTACGCAGCTTCCATCAGTTCGCTTCGGCCGGCTAGCAGGCCGGCGTTCTGGGGGCCGCCGATGCCCTTGCCGCCGGAGAAAGAACGCCAGGTCGGCGCCCTTCGTCAATAAAGCGGGTGAGGTTGGCCAGCGGCGGGACCTCGGCCGCGGCGTCCACGATCACCGGCACGTTGCGGCGTGGGCGACCTCGCACATTTCGCTCACCGGCAGGCCGCGTTTCAACAGCGGCTGGAATACGGCCGCCACGGCGCAGGTGCGATCGGTGATCGCAGCGTCGAGCTGGTAGGCCGCGCCGGCGCCCGGCACGCCCCATTCGACGATCCGAGCCCCCGGCAACTCGAACGACATGTCGTAGCGGTTGCGCTCTCCCCAGAAGACACCACCTCGTTCTTCATGCCCGTCGAGTCGGGCAGTTGCTCCACCGCCCGGTCGACGCCGGTCATGCAGGCTGCGACGGCGATGGTCCCGGCCGCCGACGCTCCCGCGGTGACCATGCCCGATTCGGCCCCGCATGCACGCGCCACCACTTTGCCCGCCGCCCGGTTGAGTTCGACCATGTCGACGAAGCAGGCCGCCGCCTCGTTCATTGCGCTGAGGACTTCGGGCCGCATGAGACTGCCGCCCAGCCCTGTCACCCAACTCTGGGCGTTGATGACCGGCTTTACGCCCAGCCTGGCATACGGTTCGGGGTTCGGAGCGGCGCGGCATCGCGATCGCGTCCCGGTCGTCGGACGTGAGGATGGCGTGCAGGCGGTCGGCGATGATCTTCTCTTCGCCAGGCCGCACGTTGACCATCACCACGTTCAGCTCGTCCCCGTAGCCACCAGAGCCGATCATTATCGGCGGGTCGCCTTCGGTGAGACGCCTGCGTATTTCTTCCGCGGGCGGACCGCTCCACTCGGGTTCGAGGTAGATCACCGGCTGCGGCCCCTGGCGGTTTCGTTTTCCTCAATCACCACCCGCAGGCCGGGGATTCCTCTGACCTTGTCGACGACGTGATCACACTTCTGCCGCCAGCCTGCCCATACCGACTCGTGGTCCGAGTCCAGGAACAGTTCGATCGCCGTGACCAGGCCGACGATAGTTTCCTTGGACACCTTCGCAGGGCGCGCGATGCCGGCGCGCGGCGCGCCTGCGGGCAGGTAGTTCATGAACGCCGCTTCAATCAAATCTGCCCGACCGGCCAGCAGACCGGAGTTTTGCGGGCCGCAGATGCCCTTGCCGCCTGAGTAGGTCACCATGTCGGCGCCGACCCTTATCGGTTTTGTCAGATTGTCGGCCGGCGGCACCTCTGCCGAGGCGTCGACGAGGACGGGCGCGCCGCATGCGTGGGCGATCTCTATGGTCTCTTCGAGGGAAAGCGGGCGCGGAAGGAACGGCGCAAGCGTGTACACCACTCCTGCCGTTGCGTCTCCGATGGCGGCTTCAAGCTGGTACGCCGTCACCGTCTTCGGCATGCCTATCTCCACGAGCTTGCCGCCCGCGGTCTCGAACGTCCGGTCGTATGAATTTCGTTGCGACTTGAAGATGACGATTTCGTTTTTCATGCCGGTCGTATCGGGCAGGCGGTCGACCTTGGACCTGTCGGTCCCGGTGATGGCCGCAGCCGCCATGAGCAGGTTTCCGGCCGCCGCGCCGGCGCCGACCATGCCCGCCTCCGCGCCGCACGCCCGCGCCACGACCTCGCCGCTGGCAGCCATCAACTCGTCCATGTTGACGAAGTGCTGTCCCGCTCTCTTCCATGGCCGCAAATACTTCCGGCCTCATGATCGATCCGCCGAGGGCGGTTACCCAACTGCGGGCGTTGATCACCTTTGTGACGCCGAGCCGGTCGTATATGTCTGGTCCGTTCATCTTTTTTTCCTCTGTTTTGTACGCCAATAGGCAATGCTGACTTACGCGTTCGGCCGTCCTCTAGTCGATAGTTGGTCCCGGGCCTGAATATCTCGGCAATTGGCGAGGCGGGCGCTCCGCGGGGTAGTAGTATTCCACGCCGGGTCTGCGGAGCAAAGAGAATCGCCGACACAGTTCGATCTTTCAGGACTGCGTCGGTCAACCAACGTGTTGCTCCCTGTTTCCCCCACAAGACCGGCGCGGGACTTCGACAGCCCGCAAGGCGGGTTCGAATATGGCGCAGTCAGATAGTTGCATCATAGTAGGCGCAGGCCACAACGGATTGGTCGCCGCATATTATCTCGCGCGGGCCGGTATGGGCGTGACCGTGCTGGAACGCACTGAACAGGTTGGCGGCGGGGCGGTCACCGACGAACTGTTCCCCGGTTATCGAATCGGGACCTGCGCATACGTCTGCCACATGCTGCAGCGCCGTGTCATCGACGACATGGAACTGCGCCGCCACGGTCTGCACATCTACCCACTCGACCCGGCGGCGCTGATCGTGTATCCCGACGGCGACAGCCTGAGATATTGGCACGATCACGAGCGGACCGACGAAGAGATAGCGCTCATTTCCCCTCGCGACCGGGGCGCCTGGCCGAGATGGATCGAGTTCTGGGAGGAGGCGGCCGACTTGCTCCAGAGGTACTTCCTCTCGGAGCCGCCGACGTTTGATGAAATTACGAATGACGTGGCCGGAACAAAGTACGAGGCGATCTGGGAACGGTTGCTGAATATCCCTGTCCGGACGATGGCCGAGGACTATTTTGAAGACCAACGGATCGTCGCGGCGGCCATCGGCTCCGGCGACTACGGGGCGATATCGGAGCCGGGCAGCGCGCTGGCTCAGGCCTACTTCAAGATGAGCCTGCTGACGCCGACGAAGACCTGGGGATCGTCCGCGGCGGAATGGGCGGAGTGACGCAGGCGATGGCGAATGCCGCGCAGGAGGCGGGGGTGGAGGTCCGGACGAGCGCTCCCGTTGACTCGATCATTGTCCGCGACGGGCGCGCCGTCGGTGTGCGGCTGGAGACGGGCGAAGAGATAGAGGCGGAAATCGTCGTCTCGAACGCCGACCCCAAAACGACGTTTACAAAGCTGATCGACGCGTGTTCGCTGCCTGCCGGGTTCCAGGGGTTTGGCGAAAAAGTGCAGGGCCTTTCGACCCGCTCGGCGTCTTTGAAACTGCACGCTGCCCTCAGCCGTTTACCCGACTTTTCAAAGTACCTTCGCGCCAGCGACGCCGAAACGGTGGCCGCCATGGTCCGCATCATGCCTTCGGCCGACTATCTCGAAGCGAGTTGGCGCGACGCGATGAACGGGGTTCCGACTCGCTACCCGATCATGCAACTGCAGATCCCAAGCGTTTTCGATCCGACCCTCGCCCCTCCCGGCAAGCACGTGATGTCGATCTGGGTTACCTTCGAGCCGTCACATCCCCGCGCCGGCTCATGGGCAGAGAATAAACAGGATGTCGGCAATGCCCTCCTCGACCAACTCGAGAGTTATCTGCCCGACATACGCGATTGCATCGAACAGTGGGACCTGTTCACGCCGGCGGACATTGGCGAGCGGGTCGGCATGACCGACGGCAACATCCGCCACCTCGACATTGTGCCGGGCCAGATGTTCTGCAAACCGCTCCCTGCCCGGCTGCGCCCCGTACCGGACTCCGGTGTCCCGGGCTGTACATGTGCGGGTCCGGAATGCACCCCGGCGGGGAGGTGTCGGGCGCGCCAGGGCATAACGCCGCCCACGCCGTGATCAGGGACCGGGGCTGACGTAAAGGGACGGTTTCAATGACGGGCGCGGCGGGATAACATTCGCTAGGCGCGCCGGGACTGGAGCAGGAGTGGGATCACGGATGAGCGCGAGTCGATTCAGGAGAGAAACGAATTGAAAATAACTAAAGTTGAACCGATCTTTCTGGACAGGTACCTGCTGGTAGAGATCGAGACGGACGCAGGCATTACCGGCCTGGGTGAGTCGGGCGCGTGGGGCTACCTCGAATCGTCTGCCGTCGCAATCGAAAAATACGGCCGCTACCTCATGGGGAAGGACCCTCTCCGGATCGAGCACCACTGGCAGTTCATGTACCGCTCATCCCACTTCCGCGGCTCGGCCATCATGGGCGCTATCAGCGCGATCGACATCGCGCTCTGGGATATAGCCGGCAAGCACTTCGACGTCCCCGTGCATCAATTGCTCGGCGGCAAGGTCAGGGACAAGGCGCGTGTCTACTACCACGTGTTCGGAAACACCCGCGAGAAGCTCGTCAACGGCGTCAAGGCCGCAAAGGAACTGGGTTTCACTGCCGTGGGGCACCTGACGCCGTTCCTGGACGAATCGCACGACCTGCCGTACTTCAAGACCCACGTGGCGAAGATCGAGGACGCCATCGACACCGTGGCCGACTACCGTGCGGCGGTAGGCCGCGACGTCGATCTGTGCATCGAGATACACCGGCGGCTCACGCCCACCGAAGCGGTCCAGCTCGGCCTGGGCATCGAGAAGTTCCACCCCTATTTCTACGAAGACCCCGTAACGCCGGACAACATCGATGAGATGGCGTACGTGGCCGACAAGATAAACATCCCCATAGCCACGGTGAGCGGTTCACCTCGCTCTGGGACTTCGAGATGGCGCTCAGCAGGAACGCGGTCCAGTACGTCCGGCCTGACGTGTGCATCGTGGGCGGCATCTCTGCAACGAAGAAGATAGCCGCGGCGGCAGAGGCCAGACACGTGGGGTCGTGCCGCACAACCCGCTCAGTCCGGTCAGCACTGCGGCCTGCTTGCAGATTGCCGCCTCCGTGCCGAACTTCTCACTGCAGGAGTACCCGACGGGCGAGGACGTGCCGCCGAAGAGCGACATGGTCACCGGCACGCCGGTGCACGATGGCAACGGCTACCTGATTATCTCCGACGAGCCGGGAATCGGTGTCGAGCTAAAGCCCGACGCGCGAGAGAAGGTTCCCTTCACGCCCCGCGAGATCAATACGAGGCTGCACGCCGACGGATCGGTCATAGACCAGTAAGAACTGTCGCGATGTGGGGCGGGATTCAATCCCGCCCCACATCGCGGTCTTGCAAAAACCGTTCAGCTGAAGTCTGCACTTCTTGGCCGGCCGCGCTGGCGACGGCCTGTGAAATAGCGCGGTTGTACCCGACGAGATAGGCGACGTAGATCCTGTGCTGCGGGTCGTCGCCGGTCAGGTTCACCGCGTTCGGGTGGTCGTAGTCGAGCACTCCCTTGTAACCAACCTCGTCGAGCGCCTGGGCGATCCTGAACATGTCCATGTCCCCCTCGTCGGGGGCGACCTCGTCGTACACCCCTCCGTCGGGGATCGTGCCCACTACGTTCCGGAAGTGCACGTGAAACAGGCGGTCCTGCCGACCGTACTTTTCTATCCCCGCAAGCACGTCTTCGCCGGACTCGTAGCGGGTGCCAATGCAGTAGGTCATCCCATTGTTGGGCGACGGCAGTTCGTCGAACAGTCGGTCGAAGTCGGCGAAGTTGTAGAGGATCTGCGGCACGCCGTGAACCGACGGACCGGAGGGTCGACGCCGTGGGTCGCCACCAGGACGCCGGAGTCCTCGGCGACGGGCAGGACCTGCCGATAGACGTCGAGCGTGCCATCCCATAGCTGCTCGCGGCTCGGCGCATCCGGCCGGGCCGGGTGGTCGAGGGCGGCGTTCAGGTCCTGCCGCAGGTGAGTCGATCCGCCCCGGCCTTCCGGCCATGAGATCGTGTCGTTCCAGCTGACCACCTGCCTGGAATGGAAGACCTGTATGCCTAGGACAGGGATGTCGAACTCCCCGAGAATTGCCGTGTTGGCGGACAGGTCGTCGATCTCCGCCTGCCCGCCGGGCTGGCACAGGAACGCATTTCGGAGGTCGTCGTGTGTGACCTGGCAACGCTCCATTCGCAGCCCCGCGCTTTCGAGAATCCCGAGGGTCCTCGAGACATCGTCGCGGTTCAATCTGCGGCCATTCGACCGGTATTCGGCGAACGCGTCGATCGTCGTGTCCACGAAGTCGATGCCGATCTGCTTTAGCAGTGTGAGGTCGTCAGGCCGTTCAAGCCAATCGGGGCCGATGCGGGCGGCAATTCGAAGCATGGTTTCTCTACTTCGCGGTTTTTCGCGCCGCGGCGCAGTCAAGTGATGTCAAGATGCATAATCCAGTGAGTATTCACCACCCTTGGTCGATTCAGTCGAGAACGCGTTCGAACACGTAGCGGCCTACGTCGCGGTTCTCCCGGAACTCGAAGCCGTCGAAGTCGCCGTTGTACCCGACGATCGGTATGTCGCGCTCGTGCACGGAGCCGTGGGACCGCAGACCGTCGGGAATCGAGACCTCTGCCGCGTCCCCGAAAACGACCGACTGAGAGGCCGTCGCCACGATATCGCCGATAGCGTCCGGCCTGAGATCGAATCGTTCCGCTGCCGCCTCTCTCGTCATTGCGCCGTCGACGCCGGGCGTGTCGCGGAGGATTTCGATGGCTTCGCGGACGTTCGCCGGATCGAGGTAGATGTACATACACCCGCCCAGGTTCGAGTGGTGCAGGACATAGCGGTCCTTGATGATCGCGACGGGGTTGGACTCGATGCCCCGTGCAGCCAGGACGGCCTTGAGATCGACCATTTCGGTTTTTTGGTTCATCCCATGGTCGGCCGTGACCAGGATCGCCGCGTCTGGGTGGTCGGCGGCGATACGGCCTATGGCGTCGTCGAGGATGGCCATGTGCCGGACGGCCATCCGGATGGTCGGGCGGGTTCATGTGCATCGCGAAGTCCGTGGTCGTGAGATAGGCGATATCCACCGGCCGCTGCTTCATTAGGAAGTTGCCGACGTCGATCACCCAGCCGTTCACCTCCAGGGAGTAGACCTCCGGCGGGTCGCCCACGGCGGCGGCGATCCAATCGGGCGCCCGCTCGGAGGAGACCGGTGTCGTGGCGTCGACGCCCACGAGCGTGCGAAGCTTGTCTTTGGCGGTGACCACGATCGAAGTCATTCCCAGTTCGTCCGCCCGCCGGAACATCGTCACGGGAGCGGATGTTCTCGGCCGACTCGACTGTAAATCCCCTTCGCCCGTCTCCCTGTCCCACCGGTAGTTCGAGCATATTCCGTGCTCGGCGGGATAGCTGGCGGTGACGATCGAGACGTTGTTCACGTTGGTCACCGACGGCATCATCGACCGGCCCGTGGTCATGAAGCCCTTGCGGCCGATTTCCCGCAGGTTGGGCATTTCGGCCGCCTCGAGATAATCGGGGTCGAACCCGTCTATGCAGATGATGATGATCGGCCTGCTCATGTTTCTCCTTCTCCGGCACCGTTCCTGGCGGGATTGTACTCAAAGGGTGGGCGCGCCCGGCGTTAGAGGCCGTTAAAGCGGCCCGCGGTACATCCACTGGAACGGCTGGCGCCGCCGCGATTTTGTCAGGGCCGTTACACTGCGACGACTAGCCGACGGCGGCGGGATCGTGGGTTCCCTTTCATCGGCAGGGCTACGGACGACAACGGGCCCGCGAATACCGCGGGTTGGCAAGGAAACACGATGCCAGCGATAACGGGCGTAGAGTTCAGGCGATTCTCGGCGAATCACCACAACGCAAGCCGTAATTGGCTGATGGTCAAGCTGAACACCGATCAGCCCGGGCTCAGCGGCCTCGGGGACGCCAGCCCGATGCAGAACGACGCCGAGGTGATGTCGTTCGTCGAAGAACTGACGGCGCGTTACCTCGTGGGAAAAGACCCGCTCGACTCCGGCGTGCTGCACAACGTGCTGTACATGGACCAGCAGGCGCGCGGCGGACGCATCGCGACGACTGCGTTATCCGGTATCGACATGGCGCTGTGGGACCTCAAGGGCAAGATCCTTGACCAGCCGGTCTACCGGCTGCTCGGCGGCGCGCATCGCACGAGAATCAGGGTGTACGCCAACGGCTGGTACTACGAACCCCGGCACGCCCGCGCAGAACGCCGACGAGGCGAAGGTCGTGGTGGACATGGGATACACGGCCCTCAAGTTCGACCCGTTCGGCCAACGGAACTACTACACCATCTCGCTGAGCGAGGCGCAACTTGCGCAGGACCGGGTGGCCGCAGTGCGCAACGCGGTCGGGCCGGAGGTCGACATCCTCGTCGAGGCGCACGCCAAGTTCAACGTTGCGCACTGCCATTCAACTCGGCAAGCGGATGGAGGAGTACCGGCCGCTCTTCTATGAAGAACCGGTCTCGCCGGAGAAACGTGCACGAGATGGCGGAGGTTAGAGACCGCGTCGATATCCCGATAGCCACGGGCGAGCGGCTGTACACGATTTTCCCGTTCAACCAGCTGCTGAAGGCGAGGGCGGTCGACGTGCTGCAGCCGGACATCGCCAACGCGGGCGGCATCACGGAGCTCAGGAAGATCGCCACGCTTGCAGAGGCCGACACGCAACGATGGCGCCGCACAACGTCTGCTCCCCGGTGGGAGCGATGGCGGAGATGCACCTCGACGCGGCGGTTTGGAACTTCCTCATCCAGGAGTACCACGCAGAGTTCTACGATCCGCACTACTTCGACGTGACGGCCGGTTTCCCACGCCAGAAGGACGGATACGTTGAGTTGTCCGACGCGCCGGGGACTGGGCCTGGAATTTGTCGAAGACGAAATAGCGCGGCATCCTCCGATGGAACGAACAACCTCCGCGGGAGGATCGATCCGCGGGATCTAGGGTGCGAACGGGCTGACTCTCGACCACGTTGGGGACGAATCGGCACGCGTAGTGGACGGCGTAATCGAAACGAATCGGTATCATTGGACACCGTCTTGGACCCGAACACGATGACCAGGAGATCAGCCGAAATCCGGCCCACAATTCCGATACTTAGGCAGGGCAAGTAAAGTCTTGAATACCGAATACTGTGGCTAGCAGGTCAGCCAAAAAAGGAGTCAAACCAAACAATGATTGAAAATTCCATAATGCGGCAGAATCGGGCGGGCAAGAAGGCCGTCGGATTCGGCCTGATATTCCCCTCGATGCAACTTGTCGAGATCGCGGCGCAGTGCGGGTTCGACTCCATCAACGTCGACGGAGAGCACGGCCATTTCACTCCCGAGTCGGTGGACGAAATCTGCCGCGTCGCCAACGGGTACGGTATGTCCGTCACCGCGCGAGTCCCGAACATCAACTCGGACACCATCAACCTGTTTCTCGACCGCGGGGTCCAGGGCATCGTCGGGCCGCACATCGACACCGTCGAGCAAGCCCAAATGCTGGCCGACGCCTGCCTGTTTCCACCGGACGGGCAACGGTCCTGGGGCGGAGGCCGGGGGACCGAGTTCGGAGACACCGAGAAACTGGATGCCATGGGCGGCAAACTGGGTTTCGCGAAGTGGTCCAACGCAAACATGCTGGTGTTCGGCCAGATCGAATCGAAGGTCGCCTGGGAAAACCTCGAGGAAATTCTCACCGTCCCAGGCTTACCGGAATAACCGCCGGACCCCACGATTTCGCCGCTTCGCTGGGCTTCCCAGGCGAGCCGGAACACCCGGAGGCGTTGGCTGCTTGGCAGGATGTCGTCAGCAAGACTCGCGCTTCGGGCAAACGTCTGGCTTCCGACTACTCCGTAACCATCGCGATCAATGACCTGATGTTCGACAACCGCAAGGGCGTTCGTTAACTCCAATCGCGATAACGCATTCGGCGGCTAGTCAACAATGACTGTCGCAATCGGTCGGCCTCAAGGCGAACGCGCAGAGCCCGGCGAACGACGCGCCACGCGTATGTCGCAGCTTGTTCGCGAGGATTCGGCGCACTATTGCGTAGATGGGCGCAACTGTCGAGTTACGGGAAACACCGTTTATGCGACCGGTTTGGGCGTCGGCCGGTTACTTCTGCGTTTCCGCCGCCGATCCGGGCCCGACACGGCGCGTGCGGGTCGCCGAACGCTCCGTTCGCAAACGGACCGCTTTTGTCGTTGCGGCGGATAGCGGCCGCACCCGGCCTGCACCCGTAATCTCCCGGAAATCGCCGCGCGGCACACCGGAGAAGACCCTCCAGGACGCATGGCGGCGGTCGGCGGCTCGTGACATCTCGCTGAAAGCCAGCGACGGGCGTTGGTACCGGGTTGTGTATTCCGGCAGACGTGGCGGCAGCTACGGCCCCGACTTTGTGGACGCGGTCCTGATGAGGGACGACGGCGCGAGGGTCACGGGCGACGTCGAGATTCACGTGAGGCGAAACGGCTGGCGCGCCCATGGGCACGACAAGGACCCGCGTTACAACGGCGTGACCTTCCACGCTTTCCTGGAAAACGCAGGTGAGGCAGGCACCGTATCGTCGGCCAATCGCGATGTGCGGGAACTGCGGCTGGGTCCTTTGCTCGGCAAAAAAAAACGCGTTGGCAGCCGTTCGGAAAGCGCTACCGGTCCGGATATCCCTGTAGAAGGGCCGCTGCCGTTGCCGCTCGATCTGTCCACCGCGGGCGAGGAGCGCTTCGCGGCCAGGGTCAGCGGGGCGGAGTTGGCGATGCGTCACGAGGGAGTGGACCAGGCGCTATACCTCGCCGTAATGGAGTGCATGGGCTTTCCGCGCAACAAGCGCCAGTTCAGGGAGTTGGCCCGCAGGCTGCCATGGGCCTCGTTGGTTTCCCGGGTGACTACCGGAGACGTCTCCCCAATGGAGGACCTGCTGCTATGTTGGGCAGGCGGATTTGCCGGCAAACCGGCCGGCGCAGGCCGGCTGAACGGGACGGCCCCGGTCTGGACCCGTCCGGCGGGAAGGCCGGACAATGCGCCGGAACGCCGGATCAGGGGCGCGGCGCGGCTGGCGGCGCGCTGGAGCGAAGGCGGCGGGCCGGCGCGTACCATGACTGCGATCGTGCTTGGGTCCAGGAAACCCCGTGACGTCATTCGCGCGTTCGAGGCGCCGGGAGAAGGTGAAAGGCGTTCGCTGATCGGGCGCGGAAGGGCGGCGGAAATAGTCGTTAACGCAGTACTGCCTGGGTTGTGCGCTGCGGCGCCCTGCAGGGCGACAGCACGCTGGAGTCCGTCGTAGTCGATCTATACCGTAGTTTTCCGGCCCTTCCGGAAAACTCCATAACCCGCGAGGCGAAGTTGATGTTCGCCCTGGGACCGGCGAAACGTGCTTCGGCGTACGGCGCAAGGGAACAGCAGGGTTTGATCTACCTCTATCGATCATTGACCACTCCCATCGACATGACGCGGCAGTTGCCCCTTGGCGCGGCGCGTTTGCGATCCATACGATGAGGCATTGCGGCCCCCGGCAGGACCTCTGTAATGGCTGTTGAACCACGATACGCCGGCATCCCGTCGGACGAGGCTCCGGGGAGTGAGAGCGGGCCGCTGGCGCTGCTCCCCGGCGAAGAACGGATTACAGAAGCCCCCGGCGCGGGCGGCGCACTGTTCGTTCTCACAGACCGACGGGTCCTCTACGCCGGCGGCAGTGAGGACCGGATCATCGCTGAATCAGCTCGTCTCACGGACGTGGCAGCGGTGAGGCTCGAACGCAGGTCGAGGGACAGGCGAAGCGCAGTATGGGGTGTCATAGGCCTCCTCGCCGCGATCGCTGTATGGCAGGTGACCAGGAGCGAGTCCGTCGGCGCGATCGCGGCTGCCGTCGTTGGCGTTGTCTCGATTGCGCTGCTGGCCGACTACTGGCTCAGGCGGCCGGGGATCATGTTGACGTTCCTGACGCCGGGCGGCCCGTTGGGAGGGCAGGTGGAGGACGCAGATGCCGGGGCCGCGCAGGTTTTTGCGGCGAAGTTCGAACGCCAGCGCGCCGAATTGATCCGGCGGACGAGGCCCGGTCCGCCTTCCCGACCGTTCGGGGCCGTGAGGAATCCTCTACTTTAGGACTGCACAGGTCGGTTCAGGCGGCGAGCCGCAGCCCGGGGATCACGTCCAGGTCCCACCCGGAAGTCCTGCCCCGTTCCAACTCCACCAGCCCCGCCATGGCGATCATGGCGCCGTTGTCTGTGCACAGCGCCACGGGAGGCACGGCAACGGGCACGTCCGAGGCGCGGGCCAGGGTTTCCCTGAGCGCCGAGTTGCCGCTACCCCGCCGGCCAACACCACCTCGCCGCACCCGTATCTTGCCGACGCGTCGACGGTCTTTTTGACAAGAACGTCCACCACCGAATTCTGAAACTCCCGCGCCAGCGCGGCTACATTTTCCCAGGGAGGCCCCTCCGGCGGCGGCGGATAGATCCCATCCTGCCGCGCCCGCCGAATCACCGCCGTCTTCAGGCCGCTGAAGCTGAAGTCATGCGTGCCTCTCAGCCATGCGCGGGGAAGCGATTCAGTCCTGCCCCCGTCTCTGGCCGCGCGCTGAATCTCTGGGCCTCCGGGGTACCGCAGGCCCAGCACCCTGGCGACCTTGTCGAACGCCTCACCCGCGGCGTCGTCACGCGTCTCGCCGATCATCCGGAAACGCCCCTCTTCGTCCATTAGCACCAACTCCGTGTGGCCTCCGGACACGATCAGGCACATGCGCGGGGTAACTGGGCCATGCCCCGCCGCGGGGAGTCGACCGTCCTCCACGGCGGGGCCGGCGCCGCTGTCGATCCACGCCGCATAGACGTGGCCTGCGAGGTGATTGACGCCGACGAGTGGCACTCCCAGCGAAGCCGCGAGACCCTTGGCGACGTTTACGCCTACGATCAGCGCGCCGGCGAGTCCCGGCCCGTTTGTTACGGCGACGGCGTCGATGTCTTCCCATTCGGTCCCGGACTCGTCGAGCGCCCTTCGAAGAACGCCTTGTATCGACAACAGGTGTTGCCTCGACGCGACTTCGGGGACCACTCCGCCGAACCGGGCGTGCAGTTCAGATTGAGACGCCACGACGTTCGCCAACAGACGGCCGTCCTGGTCCACCAGCCCCGCCGCCGTCTCGTCGCAAGACGTCTCTATCCCAGTATTTTTTTCTTTGGTTTTTTGGCTGACAAGTTGGTTCGACGGTATTTCGGGTGATGTGCCGGGCGCAAGAGCCGTCCGGCTGCCCCGTGTTCTGGGGATTTGGCTGGTTTCCTGTTGTGGATCGCGTGTTTTGGCCAACGCGCCGGCCGGAGAATTCAAAGCGGCGGCGGAAGTAAGCCGATAAACTAGATTACTCCGGGTACGGAACCCGGCGACGTATCCATACGATTCTCTAAATCGTAAAAGGGGAGAGGTAGAAGTTGGAATCGCACGACCTTCCATTGTGCCAGTCTTGTTCAACAGGAGTACTGGTACCACTTTCAGACTTTGGCGGTCAGGGGGCGGCCGTACACTACAAGGCATGGGTCTGCACCGTTCCCGACTGCGGGTACAACATCAAGATCCGTAATGGAGAGATCCACCTCAACGAGCCGATCATCCAGGGGGCGAGTCCGAGGTACCACTAAGAGGAACAGGCCGCCGGAACGTTTGCCTGGCAATCGGGGCCGACCGACTGAGCCCGGAGCGCGGCTAGAGGGCAGATCGTCGACCGGCAGACCGGCCGATCGTACATTCGTCGTATGAACGAGATTGCAGAGATGCGCCGAACGCCCAGGGTCCGTCAGGCCTGGTTGACGACGATGTCGATAGGGCTGATCGTCGTCGGCCTGGTCTTGTTCGGCTTGGTCGCATACTACCTGTACTCCGGCGCACGATCCGGTTCCGACAGAGATCGGTTCGAGGTAAAGGCGCCCTCCGTCGCACCTGCCGGAACTGCTTGCGCAAGCTGCGCCGGTCGACGCTGTCAAGGATCCGGCGCTTCGATCCACCGGTGCGGCGCTACCGGAAACCACCGAGGTACTGGAGCCGGAGGATGACTACGCGACGACCGGCACCGGTCCCGCGACAGGCGATTTGCCGCGCCCGGACGTACTCGATCTCGCCTCGGTCTATCCGGCCAACCTGACCAATCCCAAGTACTGGGCCGAGCCGTACTGGGCCGGCGCCGCGCCGTTCGGCGGACCGAGTCTGCCCGAGGGGTTTGAGCCGGTGTCGTCGCGTGATACGAACGTTGCGGAGGCGGCGAGGAGCAACGCCGTCCGAATTCAGATTCCGGCGGTTAACCTCGATTCGAGCGTTGCGGAGCTTGGCCTCGTGAACATCGAGGACCAACTCTCGTACGAGACGCCGGACAACACCGTCGGCCACATACCGGATACGGCGCGCCCCGGCGAGATGGCGCAGGGATGGTACTTCGGGCATCTGCGGAGCATTCTGCAGGGTGAAGGCGACGTGTTCAGGCGCCTGCCGGACATAGCGGACCTCATACGACAGGACCCCGTCGACGTGGTGCTCGTGACGGAGGACGCGGAGTACCTCTATCGGGTGGTCGCGACGGAACAACTCCACCAGGACGACCTGGCGATAACCAACACGCCGAACTCCAGCATTATTCTCGTCACTTGCTGGCCGCCGAATGTCTATGACCGGCGGATTCTGGTCCACGCCGAGCTGATCGCGGTCAAACGCGCCTGATCTACCCGGAATTCTCGCGCCCTGTGTCTGGCTGTTGTGAACAAATGAGACTGGACCCGCGGCGGAGATTTGGCGCGGCCGGGAGTTGCCCAAGATTCCTGCGAATTGCCCGGCGGCAGAGCAGGCCAATTGGTGATGACCACTTGAGGCGGCCGGGAGTTGCCGAAAATACCGAGTATCCGGCCGCCGGCTGGGTTCGCGATTCGGAGCCGACCCGATGACTCAACCGTCCCTGAGGAGTCGCGAACGCCAGAGCCGGCGCCCCCGGACCCGCCCGGGCGATGCGGGACGGTTGGCTGGTATGGCTGCTGGTCGCGTCACTGGTCGGCGCAATCCTGCAGATAACGTTCGGCGGTGTCGTCAGGGTGACAGAGTCGGGCGATGGCTGCCCCGATTGGCCGCTCTGCTATGGGCGGCTGATACCCCCCGTCGACAAGCACGCCCTGATCGAGTGGACGCCATCGCATCGCGGGAGTGCTGGTCGGGCTGGCGGTTTTGGCTGCGACGGTCAGGGCGTGGACAAAAGCCGGAAACAACGTACGGGCCGTCTGGCTCACGAGTGCGTCGCTTTGCACCTCATT
>CASHTH010003110.1:0-70639 GCA_030341885.1 Geodia barretti
AGGTGAATTCGCTCGGTGTCGGAGCCGGCTCTGCGACTGCCACTGGCGGCGGGGTGTCGAGAGAGAGACGGCGGGAAAGTCAGGTCGGCTATGAAACTGGAAGAGACCGCGCCAGCGCTCTCCGTCAGCCCGCTGGTCTCTGATGAGGTGCGCCCCTCAATCATCCGTTCAATAATGTGTAGTTCAGTGAACGTTCTGTGCAGGTGTGCGCGGTGCTGTACTATCTGGTGTGTCGATGTGATCAATCACAGCTCAACATTCTACATCAGTGAGCTTACCAACATACGCCACACACGTTTTCATCGTTCTTGCAACTATCCCAAGTTGCCGGCATACACTCAAGTTGCACGAAACTTTTATTTCCCCTGCCACTCTCCTCTCTCACCGTCTCAGAGCTTGGAGAGTGTTCCACATCGAGACCTGCAGCTGAGCTCGTCAGTGGTTGTGGCCTCTGGACTTGAGCTCCGCCCAGTCTCCACCCCTGCTGTCTCGAGGGTCAGAGTCCGACTGAGAAAGTCCAGGATACCACAGGTTCATATAATACTCCATAATAATTGACTATTGAGTTTTGCTGCCTCAGAACAAGAGGTTGTACAGAGCTCAGAGTGTGGTACTCCATGAAGAGGTACATACAGTACATGGGCTGCTGCTTCTCAAGAGTGTGGTTTGTTATTCGCTTGGAATAGTTTCAACTCTGTTCTTTGTGATTACAATTTTGAGCCTTGAGGATCACACTATAGATACAAGCAGAATTTATCCCACCAAATTTGTCCCCCCTGCCAGCTCCCCATCAGATCTTTCACATCTTCCCCCAGTCACACCCTCCCCCATCACGACGGGAGTCCCTGTGACCAACAGTCCCTCCTGTCACCTCATCTCCTTTCCCAGGACACCCCTACTCCCCAGTCTCCCACCCTCACCATCTCCACTCCTCACACCTCTCCCTCCCTCCACACACCCTCCCACTCCAACACCCATCACAAGAACACCACGTCGTCACCTTTTGACCACACCCCTTCCTCACGAACTCTTGACCTCCGATCACGATTCCTTCATAAGAGGCGGAGTATGTCAAAGTGTTCAATTGTCTCCAGATGCCACTCATTTCCTGACCTGGTTCTCTAGTCTCACTGCAGGTAGTGCTCACATTCCATCTACATAATGATGTAATGATGATGTAATCCATTCAGGTTGGCAGCAGCAGGAGGTGCTGCACATGTTGATATCAGGTCTAGACGTCACCCAGCTATATTTCCTGTCTGCCATCCTGCTAGTTAGTCTCTCTCTGTTTTTCCTCTCCCTCCTCACCAGTATCTCTCGTCCATCAGTCCAGGAAGTTCAGGGACCCAGTAGGTTGCCTTCCTGAGCCTCTGGCACTCCACTTGCTGTCATACGTACCACCCAAAGACCTCCTCAGGAACTGCACCACTGTACACAAACACACACACACACACACACACGTAATCATTTACACCAATTGGGCAAGATATAGTGTCCTTATTTCAGAGATGCAACTGCTTTTAGGGAAAATATGAGAGCGGTGTCCTCTTTTCTAGAGTAGTTCCACTGTATCACTGTGGCTGTGACTGCAGGTGTCTAGAGTTTGGCATGAGAGGTGCACCAGCGAAGCTCTCTGGAAAAATCTATGTTCTTCGAGTAGACTGGGTAAGCCAGTCACCTCTATGCAGTGATTACATAGTGTCTGAAATCAGGTGTTCCGAGATTAAGGGGTGGAGCTTTGTGGAGAAGGTTGTTTATAGACAGTCTGAGGATGAAGTTCAATTGGTGGAGAGGTCGTTGTGCTGTGACCTCTCTGGAGGGCCACACTGGCAGGGTGCTGTGTGTCAAAGTGAGAGGAGACCTGACTGCTACCGGCAGCAGTGACTCCACCATCAGGTATATTAATCCTTGCAAGCTAACACAGTAATCAACTTGAATATAACACAATACTGGTGATTGAATGGTAATTAATCTTACACCACCTCTAGAATAGATCTGATATAACACACGGTTCTTTCCTCGTGCACACAGACGTGCGTGTGTTTCTCTTTCACTTGTGCAAACTTTCTCTTGTGACTGTGTGTGTGTGTGTGTGTACACTAGGATATGGAGTTTGGAGAGTGGTCGGTGTGTACAGGTGCTGACTGGGCACTCTGTGAGTTATCAGAACCCGTTCAATCCCCTTTTACCCTCTCTCTCTCTCTCTCTCTCTTCGTTTCTCTAGAAAGGGGTCCAGTGCCTTCATTTCTATGGAAAGAGGCTGCTAATTAGTGGCTCCAGCGACCAAACTGTAAAGGTTAATAATTAAACCAATGGTCTAGGGAAACAAATAGCTTCAGTCTCTATGCTGCATTAGGTGTGGAACATAGTGACTGGTGCATGTGAGAGGTAAGTTTGTCTTTTCGTCTCACATCCTCTAGTAAAGATAGCTACTGCTGCAGTACTGCAGCTGAGGTACACACAGGGACTGTCTGGTGCCTCCAGCAGAAGAAAGAGGTGCTCATCACCGGCTCACATGACAAGTCCGTAAGTCATGTGACGGTGCACGAGTGTTAGGGGGTTGCCTTGCCTGGTGTTGTATATTTTGTGTGTCTGCTGAGCTGGCCTAGAGAGCACTGTATTGCCAGGGCAGGAATCAAAGAGTTGTCAACGTTTGAGCACTCGCCTTGCATTTACACCCTATCATTCATTAAGACATTAGAGAGAGAGGTACACAAGAGTGTGAACAAAATTGGTCAGTGGCTGGCTGCCAAGTTGTGCAGTACTGTCAGTGTGCACCTTTCAGGAGCACTTCCTTCTGCCCACTATACTGCAGCACCAAAGTATGCAATAGCTAATTTGTAACCAGTCAGTTATTTCGGGAAACGAAACTTATGGACGCAGTGAGCGAAAGTCGTTCTCTGGGCATCTCCGTGCAAGGCACGGGGAGGGAGCTATGTCGCGGGCCCCACTCTAGGATTCTAGAGGTCGTCTACGGTGGAGTACGCTGCCGAGCCAAGAGAATCGACACGGCCTCAGGAGAAGAAGGGCTCAGGGAGTGCCTCGCGGGTGCCTGCGCCGTGCTAGCTCGACTGCGCCACTCGAACATCGTCCAGTTTCTCGGGACGCAAGCGGGGGACGGGTTCGCCGGGATCGTGACGGAATACTTGCTCTACTCGCTGGCCAAGGTGTTGGAGAGGCACGGGTCTCTGCCGGAGCAGCTATCACACTCCGTCCTGCGAGACGCCTCCTCTGCCTTGGTCTACCTGCACGATCTCTCCCCGCCTGTCCCCCACGGCCACCTCGTTCCAGCCAACGTCCTTCTCACCGAAGATTTCAGGGCCAAACTCAGCGACGTGGGCGTGTCGCGGTGCGTCGAGTCCCTACGAAATATTCCGCGGGAATCCGCGGCCTACCTCCCGTCCTCGCCGTCAGAGAAACCAGCGACAAAGACGGACGTTTACTCCCTGGGGGCAGTCATGGTGCACGTGGTGGGGGGCACGCACCCTGCAAACCTTCTCTCCAGCAGCAACGCCGAGAAGATCCTGGCCAAAAACCTGGGTGTTGCGGAGCGACACCCTCTCTGCGGCCTAATGCGAGACTGCCTCAATTCCGAGCCAAGCAAAAGACCGACTGCAGCCCAGGTCCAGTCCAGACTGAGCCACGAGGTGACTAAGTTCCCTCCCCTCTCAATGGAGAGCAGACTGGCGTTGGTTCAGGGGATGAAGGGAGCAGGAGGAAGTCCAGGACACCCACTGTCTTCCTCCAGGAGAGCCTCTTTCTCTCCCAAGAAAATGCTGCGTGGGACGGAGAGCGACAGGAGTCTGGCTCTGGCTATAGAGAGTGAGGCTCTAAAACTGGAGACAGAGGAGCTGAGAGTAGCTAATCGAGGCCTGCGGACAGCTCTTGATAAACAGATGAAGTTTGTGACTGCACATGACCACGAGATGGCGGCCAAGTTGATGGCGAAGGACCAGGAGATCGTGGCAAGACGGCACGAAAACAGTGCTCAGGCTTCGTTGCTGAAGGCAGCTGAGGAGAACCTGGCGGCCAAGGAGGCCACTAACAGAGGTCTCAGTCTCCAACTCCGCAGTCTGCAGGACTACCTTGCCTCCAGGGCTGAGGTGAGCTCACCCTCACCTTCCTCTCTCTCTAGCTGAATAGCTAGCTTTGCAGGAAGTATATGGAGACCAAGTTTCCTTTATATTATTATGGCTTTGAGTATATCTAAGTCAACCAGAGTGCATTACTGTGGTACTGTGGTAGGAAACAATGGTGGGATACTCTTAGGGAATTTGCTATATATAGCTTTGTGGCAAAACAAAATTCTGAGTGTCTAAGTAAACTGAATCACTCTCTGTCTGTTCTTTTAGCCTCATCTGCTGAATCCCAAGGCCCAGCTAAAATGGAAGAAGTGTGCAGATGTTCCACACAGCATGATATTTGGTCAGGCTGTCACTGTGAAGGACAAAGTGTACTTTGGCAGTGGTACCTCTCACCTGGGAGAGACCTCCTCGTCTCCCCGGATCCTCTGTTACTCCCCCGTCCAGGACTCCTGGTCCTCACTCCCTCCATGCCCCGTTGTCGGCTTCGGAATGGGCTGCTATCTCGGAGAACTGGCTCTGGTGGGCGGGGGTTACGGGTCACCTGACGAGGGGGCAACCTCATTAACAGGGGATGTCCATCTCCTTGACGAGACCCGAGGAGAGTGGAACAAGACGCTCCCGCCACTCCTGAAGCCTCGTATGCTCTCAACGGTCGTCTCCCACTCACGAGGGCTGGTTGCAGTTGGAGGAATAGTTCTGGACGCCACACACGACCAGTGCCTCAGCTCTGTGGAGGTGTTTGAGGAGCAGGCAGGCCAGTGGCATCGTGCTGCCTCCCTCCCCATCGCCTGCATCGGGATGACCAGTGCAGTAGTTGGTGACTACTGTTACCTCCTCGGAGGATTCACAGACACTGACCTCGACAGACCCACCACCCACGTGTTCTCTGCCTCCCTCACCTCCCTGGTCCAAGACGCTGTGGGCTCTCGCTGCGGACTAACCAACGGTTCACTGGAGGACCATACCGGTCCGGTCTGGTCCGAGTTGGTCAGCTCCCCACGCTTCGCGTCCACAGCTGCCAACCTCGGGAACTGTCTGCTGACACTGGGAGGCAGCGACGAGCATCTGGAGCACAAATCAGGCGCCCTCCATGTTTTCTCTCCTCTCACCAACTCCTGGATCCGTATCGAGGACATCCCAGTCAGTTGTTTTGCCTGCGCTGTTGCCAAACTCCCAGGAGGAGATCTGCTCATCATTGGAGGCATGGGTCACGATGAGGAAGACGCACTGCGCTCCGTATTCAGAGCTCAAGTTTTGCTCAACTAAACTACCCTAACCTCCATGTTTTATAGCAATATAAAATGTGTACCCCTCAGTGTGTGTATGTATGAGTCATCATTGTTCAACTACTAAGTCTCGTTTGTGCCAATTTACTCACCGCATTTCAATGTGCTGAGTAAATCTAAAACTAGCAAAACAGTAGAAATAGAAACAAGCACAACTTCTGCTATTTCCAGGCAGTGATATGGAGTGCGAGGTCCCTACAGGCGAGACTGAGTCTGGAGGGACATGGGGGAGTGGTCCTGGCAGCTGAGCTGTCAGACTCTGCCACAACTGCCTTCACTGGAGCAGGAGATGGCGTTAGTCCCCTCTCTCTCTCTCTTCTCCCCCCTCTCTCGTTACACTCTGACCTCTGTGTGCAGCTGGTGAGGGTGTGGAGGGTGGAGTGTGGTGAGTGCGTGAGGACAGTTGGAGTCATGGGAGCTCCACCAATCACCTCTCTCTCCTGGAGCAAGGTATGGCTTCTTGACAGGACTTGGGATTGCATTTTGATGGAAGTGTCCTGAAAATACTGATTAGGGAAATGCATCTAAATGTGTGTGTGTGTGTGTGTGCAGGGCTGGCTAGCATGGAGCAGTGGGACCACAGTGTCAGTCTGGGACTCCCTTCACTGGAGGAAGAGATGTGAGCTGACAGGCCACGAGGACAGGTAACCCACTCCCTTCCTCCCTCTCACTCCCCTCCTCTTATGTGTGTATATACCAGAGTGGAGTGTGTTCAGCTAAAAGTCCATGAAGAAAGAAGTGGGCGGGGCCTCGTTCTTACTTCCTCCAGAGACAGTACAGTCAGATACTGGACCTCTGGCAGGTATATACTGTTGTAGAATGTTTTACAGTGAGTGTATAGTCAACCAGATGTATAGTGGTTTTCTATGTCTCTCTCTCTCTCTCTCTCTCTACTCCAGTGGGAGACAGATCAGTAGTCTGAGAGGCCACACAGCCACAGTCAACTCCGTCTCGAGCTGTTCCTGGGCCATTGTCAGTGGCTCCGACGACCGCTCGCTCAGATTGTGGAACTTCCACGCTTATCATCCTAGCTGACCCTCCATTTTAGTCTAGTGAATGTGTATTCTAAAAGATGGGCACAGACCCAGATGATTATAAGCCATTCCGTATAATAGTGCGGAAGTGCGCACTTCCTTCTCCGCCGCACCGCGCCCGCCCGCTAAAAAGTTGGGCTGGGCTTGTAAATCAAGAGCGTGCGCATGCGTGCATCATCAGCCGATCTCGAATGGGGTGATGCTGCTAGAAGACTGCGAGTTTTGCGAGCCGGAATATATTTTATGGCGACCCGCGGGAGCAAGGTAAGCTATCAGATGTCACTCAGAATAATTATCAATGCATGAAACCTTGCTATCGCAACCTTGTTGATTTTCAACAGAATTTCATGTAACATTTGTATGAACTTCTAGCAAATTGTCATATCAAACTGTTGTGCTGCATAATAATTATGTATGCAGGTTGGTAAGGTTGCAGTGGTTGTAGGTGGGTGTGGTTTCCTAGGCCGACATCTTGTGGAGGGTCTGGTGGCCCGAGGCTATCGGGTCAGAGTGTTTGACATTCGAACCACCTTCACTCAGGAGGGGGTGGAGTTCCACACGGGAAGCCTCTGCCGGAAGGAGGTGTCAACATTACACTTACCCCATGTTACTGTGTGGATATTATTGTACCACAGGACTTGCTGCCAGTGCTGCGAGGGGCCAATGTAGTGTTCCATACTGCCTCTCCTCCTCCTTCCAGCAATGATAGGTAAGAATCCTTCATTCTGTGGATCTCTCAACATCTGTTGAATTCTTCTTCAGTCAACTACTCTGTCTCCCATCACATTTAATCATAAAATAGCCGATAATTGAAGTACATATCTGATGGCTCTCTGTTTTTCTCTCCCACACTGGACAGAGAGTTGTTCCATAGAGTGAATGTAAGAGGGACGCAGACACTCTTGGAGGCGTGTCTCCAAGCAGGTGTGGGGAGGTTGGTGCTGACCAGCAGTGCCAGTGTGGTCTACGAGGGAACTGACATCCAGAATGGAACGGAGGATTTGCCGTATGCAGCAAGTCCCATGGACTACTATACCGAGACAAAGATACTTCAGGAAAAGGTAGTTTACATGAGGATATATACAATCTACAAATCTTTCTTTCTGCCAGTCATGCAATTTCAAGTGATTTTTCCCCCGACTGCAGTTGGTGCTGGAGTTCAATGACAGTGGAAGGATACTGACAGTTGCTGTGAGACCCCATGGAATATTTGGCCCCCGAGACCCCCAAATGTTACCCACCGTCATCAACACTGCCCGTGCTGGCAAGATGAAGTTCATTATTGGGTGGGTGTTCGTGTAAAATCGCATCATGGGGTGGCAAATCATGTATCATGTATCGCATCATGGAGTGCACGTTGGGGTAAATTCGCGTCATGGGGTGTGCGTTCGAGTAAAATCCGCGTCATGGGGTGCACGTTGGGGTAAAATCACGTCATGGGGTGCACGTTGGGGTAAAATCACGTCATGGGGTGTGCGTTCGAGTAAAATCCGCGTCATGGGGTGCACGTTGGGGTAAAATCACGTCATGGGGTGTCCGTTCGAGTAAAATCCGCGTCATGGGGTGCACGTTGGGGTAAAATCACGTCATGGGGTGTGCGTTCGAGTAAAATCCGCGTCATGGGGTGCACGTTGGGGTAAAATCACGTCATGGGGTGCACGTTGGGGTAAAATCACGTCATGGGGTGTGCGTTCGAGTAAAATCTGCGTCATGGGGTGCACGTTGGGGTAAAATCACGTATCGCGTCATGGGGTGGCCAAATTGATAAGATCGTGTCATGGGGTTTGCGTTTTGGTAAACATTCTTTTGGGCTTGTCTAGAAGATCGTCAGTAAAAAGCATCATGTGTGGTGTATTTCACTCTCACATCAGAGATGGGAAGAATGTCGTGGACTTCACATATGTGGAGAACGTAGTCCACGGCCATATTCTGGCAGCAGAGAGCCTCACTCCCAACTCACTTACCTGTGGCAAGGTGCGTTGTACCGTGCAAACTTTCTAGGAACAAAATTTGCAGGGTCTGGGTCACTTTGTTGAAAATACATTACCTATGCATTGAGCCTAATGATTCATTCAGCAGGCCTACAACATCACCAACGACGACCCTCTGCCATTCTGGGAGTTCCTCTCTCAGATTCTGACAGGGTTGGGGTACCCCGCACCATCCACCCACCTCCCCTTCTGGCTCCTCTACTGCGTGGCCTGGGTACTCCAGCTCCTCGCCCTCCTCCTCTCCCCACTCCTCACTCTGAAGCCCACCTTCACCCCCATGAGGGTGGCACTCGCTGGGACACACCATTACTACAGCTGCAAGAGAGCTCAGAGAGAATTAGGGTATTCCCCACCCGTCACCATGAGGGAGGCACTTCAGCAAACTCTGACCTCTTTCTCACACCTCAAAAAACAATAGAGATTTTAAAAGTAGTTTAGGTTTTATTTATGCAGTGAGCATATTGTGTAATGTACGTTTTGTATGTGGTGTATTTATGACGTAACAGGATTAATCTTCCAATCTTTAATTTGCATCTAAAAACGACAAAAAAGAAGCTGAGCAGATAATAGTAGAAACAGGAAGTGAGAGGAAGAGTGGTTGTCAGTTCATCTTGCACTGGTCATCAGGTCTGTGAACCTCTCGGAGCCGGTCTGCCACTGCCAGGGCCATGTAGCTCATGGTGCCATAGCGACCACTGGGGGCACTGTCGTAGAAATGTACACAGATGCCAGTCGCACCTCCACAGCTGCCGACGTGACCACAACAGCAGTCCATTGCAGGCCCCGTGTGGCCCCGCTGCAGTTATATATATAACATGAGGGGCGGGGCCTTCTTAAGCCACACCTACTGACCTGATCCTGGAGGAAAAGGTGGTGGGCGTGGTGAATAATGTGCTCAACGACCAGAGTCCCCCCGAATGCCGGCTGGGTGGAAGAGGTCGTTACCAAGGAAACAACCATGAGACACTCGACGACCAGCTGGCGGTACTCTGGGGCAGGCAGACTGTTGAGATGGCTCTCCAATAGGAGGGCAAACTTTAGTTCCCCGGGTGTCATCTGGGGGCATTAATTAGGAGTAATTCAAGTCCATTAAGTGGGTGTGGCCAACCTCGTGGATGGTAGGGTTCTGAGGAAGACTCTTCATACCAATTGAGATACCAGTGCACTGCAATCAGGTGAGAAAGTGGAGGTGAACACACACCCAACGCATGCACACACAATCCTACACGTACTCTCTCCAGGATATGCCACACTTTAGGGTAGAAGTCGGGAGGAACTCTATTTAGAGCCCCGTCCAGCCTGCGTCTCCTGATCCAGTGGCCGGCCTTCTCGTCTCCCTCACTCCGCAGCTCCTCACTCCGCAGCTCCTCGCTGGCCTTCCCCAACACCTCGACGTCGTTCCTGAGCTTCCCCCTCACCTGCTTCTTGTCTGGGAGTTTGATGGAGATCTGCTTGTCAGGCATCGTGAGGATCTGTCCATCGACAAACATTGTGTCTCTCTCCACTGCAGAGGAGACCAGCCATCAGCAAGGAAGGTGGATAAGAGTGAGTCACTTACTCTCAGAGATGGCAAACTCCTTGCGGGAGAAGATGAGGTGCAGCAGTCGCTTCACATCGTACGGGTTGAGGTCCAACAACTGCTCCAGTCCCTGCTCCACTGTTTGAGAATCATGTGCCAGTCACATGACAGGTCATGTGATGCAGGAGAGAGGCTCACGTGTGCAGTTCATGGCTCTACTAAGCTCCAGCACCATCACGTTCTGAATGAGTCCCACCCTCAGACGCAGCATCTCCTGCAACAGCAGATTACGTAACTGGTCACATGACTCGTCACGTGAATGATCACGTGACCCCCGCCCACCTTGAAGAGCTCTGGTTCTGCCCTGATAAACATGGCAAGGTATATGATGGTCTCCTGGGTGAAAGCAGCTGCACTGTGATCCCCACCACACACACTCCTGATCTTAGCCACCAGCTCCGACGATGGGAGGGGTCTGGGGGGGAGGGGCTCCAGTCACGTGACTATCACGTGACATAGACACTGACTGTGTGATGTCAATCTCGTTGTTTGGCAGACCGACGGAAAAGTTTTTCTGCCGTACTAGAAGATCAGTCGCAGCCTGCAAGATAGAGAGAAAATCCGACAGCATAGAGAGAGAAAGGCAGGAGAAGTAAGACATACTGTTCCCAGGTCCTCCACTGTCTTCTCCAGGATGCCGGCAATGTGTCTCACTAGAGACCAGAGATGGAGGGTCCCAGATTTCTGGTAGAGCTCCTCAAGGAGACTGGAGAGTGTACACGTCTGTCCTCGCACCTCCAGCTGGAAACTCCGCCCACTGGAAGACAGGGAGAGAGGAGAGTTGTGTTTCTTTCCACTTGCGTTGTTGCTCGCTAAGAACACTTTAGAGCATATGTTTTTGAAACAGCAAGGGTTGTTTTAAAGAGGAAAAATTTTGGGAGAGACTAAAACAAGCAGTGTTCATGGCAATGTCTTTCACACAGCTAAAAACATTGCCCACCAGGTGTTGTGAAGGTGATTGAGAATGTCTGCCTGGACGTATATGTTCTCTTCCTGCTGCAGTCTCTGGATGAGGTCTTCGATATTCCCAACATCAAGACTGGCATGTCGCGGGGTCCCCGGCACAAAGGATGGTACCTGCAGCATGGGACGGTGGGTATAACAACGATTACGTAACGAAACTCTCCAGGAGCTGCAGAGAGTTAAAGTCTGACCTGCCCCACCAGCAGGCGATCGCTCTGGAACGAGCGTCTCTTGGCAGTGTATGCGGAGGCGAGGAGTTCCTCCAGAGGCTGGGGTGTGAGGGGACTGAGGGAGGTGGAGGAGGAAACACGGAGTGGGAGGGGAGAGGGCGTGACTGATAGCTGCGGCAGAAACAACTTGTGTTTGGTGGGCGGAGTCATTCTGGACTTCTTAATGGTGTCCATAATTGCTTCAGAGTTGCGGTCCACCTGAAATTAGCAAGATTATACATTAGCCCCTAAGAATGCCAACCAGGTACATAAGAGGAATATACACTCTCTACCAGATGTTGACTACTGAAACTGGAACCTTGACAAAGCTGCGGCGTCCAACACGACCCAACATGCTGGAGCGAGTGATCTTTGTATCGATCTGCGGAATATCCAGCAGACTAGCTAGAGTCAGCGAGAGAGAAAGAGAGAGAGAGAGAGAGAGAGAGAAATGGATGAGGTTTGGTGGGGAGAAGATGTACGTACCAGCCTTGACAGGGTCGATGAAGTGAAGTTGCTTGACTGAAGCAGTGTCCAGATAGTCAGCCATCACTCCAACCTGCACCCTGTTCACATGGAGGACATTGTTTCACCCCCTCCTCTTCCTCATCCTCACCTCACTCCAGCGATGTACCCTGCAACCAGTGCCTGCGTCAGACGGAACACTGGAGACTTGTCCCACGTACCCTCCTCCCCCATCATTGTCCTGGCAACAGCAGTCACATGACCAACTAACGAGGAGGGGTGCACTCACCGAGTAAGAGGAAGAACCATGGTAGGTCTTCCCATCAGTTTCCAGTTGGCCTTGAGGTATGCGAGGTCGGTGCGAATGAGATCCACCAGCAGTCTGTTATCCAGACAGATGTAGAAGGCCTCGTGGTCCAGGAACTGAGGAGTGAAGGCCACCACTGCCTCATGGATGTGGTACAGCTGACTGGTTCCAATCACTCCGACTGATTGCATGGGGCGCCCACTGAGACCCATCTTACTGCTAATACCTGCAGACACAGATGCATGTCTATACTGCCAGTCTGCCTGTAATGCCAATTAACATGGATTAGACATTACTTTTGTGAAGCTACAGGTACTACTTTGCTTATTCCTAGACTTATTGATTGAACATTGTTAGAGGTATGCAATAAAGGCGGAAGTCAAAAGACATCTGTTAGAGAGAAGACACCCACCCAGTTGCTGGTAGAGTCTGGGCAGGTAGTGGGCTGGGAGAATCTTGATTGGGAAGGTGGGATCCTGTTCAGCCCTGTGCACCGTCTCTGCAGTAATCCCTCTCTTCTTTAGAGCCACACTCATCTTCCTGTCCTCCGATAGCAGCACGACTGTAGGGGGTGGAGCCAACCCACGAGGCCACACCCACGTAATGTAATCATACACGATGCACACTTGAGACTCACTCTGGACGAGAGGGTCTGGCTGGGCAGCCATGGAAAGTCTGCGATTGAGAGGGTCGATCTCTCCAATATTGAGCAGCCCCTCCTCCAGCAGACCACAGAGAATGTAGAGACTCTGAGACCACATGTGCTGCTTCTTGTGTCCAGGGACTCTGTCCTGACTGTGTGGCTTCTGGTACTCCCACGACACCTGCAACCATTGTCAACCATTCCTTCTCTCCCTCCCGCTCTTCCCCCTCCCTCACCTTGTCTTCAGGGACCTGGTAGAGCTCAGGGACAGTCACCAGACCCTCACTCCCATCTCTGATTACAACTGACTCCAGTTTCTCCCGATAGCTCTTGATTGCAGGGGCGTCCCCGCGGATTAGAGCGTCGAGCAGCAGCAGTTCAAAGAACAGAGGCCACTCGCACTCTATGTTCTCGAAGACCTTCAGCTCTGAGGGTTCATAATGTAGTCTATGAGGGTCCTGCAGGGGCGACACATAACAACACATTATGCCAGACCTCTGTATTGTACCTCTGAATAAAAGAAACCTTAGACACAAAAGGTGTGCTTTGGTGTTAATACGACTGTAATAAAGGGGGCTGAGTTATAGAGAGGTGCCCGTCATTCAGAGGATTCACTGTATACCCCGCCTATTGATGTTGGCTGTCAACAAACATCATGAATTACTCAAATTATTTGCCCCCCTCGTTGACTCAACTCTCTTACCTCTTTTACAGTTTGGTATCCGTCCCTCAGGAATCTCTTGCAGCCATACCTCCCCTGGTGAATACACAGTGGGGGGCAGCCATTAGGGAACCATACAACTGATCCGTTTGGTCAATGAAAAGAAACACAACTCAGAATGTCAGAATTCAAAATATTCCACATGTAAACCTCTCCACATGTTCCTACATTCTGCGTTCCTTTCTCTGGTCAGTTTGAGGGAAACCTAATCCACCACATCCTATGCACCCCCCCCCCAACACACACACACATGAGCACACAGGCTCACCTCTAGTTTAGAGATGACCTCGGTGCGTGTGGCATCACACAGCTCAGTGGTGCTGGCTGCAAAGGCAGGGTAGCTGATTATGGTGAGGAGACCTGCGTCCACCTCCTTGGAACTAGACTCTCGAGGCAGTAGGGAAACCAGCTTCGTCTGCAGGAAGACAATGGGAAGAGAGAGAATGATGTTAGAGTCGGTAATCGTGCAATCTGATTGGTTGATGCACGAATCTCTAAGTGTACAATTGTAACACAGGTTTTTGGGTGGGGGAGTTTTGGCAAGTTTCATGAGTTATCACAGCGTGTTTAGGTTTAGAGGCCAGGAACCATGATGTTGGAGAAGAAGGGATGGAAACTTCAGGGTGGTTTGTGCAGGGTTTTTGAGGAAAGAGGTAAGAGGTGGTTTACGTTGCACTGTGCAATCTCGTCTCCCATGACATGGATGATGGAAGACGGTCCTCCACGTGACCCAAACAGGTCCAGTTCATTGATGGCTTCCAGAGCCGCCTTGGTAGAGACTCACTGAGAGTGAGGGAGAGAGAGAGAGGGGATTGGCTCACCTTTGCCATCCCAATGGAGGTAGCATTCAGCTCTGTTTCTCCGTGGTTTGTCTTGTCGCCTCTCTCCCATATTCCATAGTCCTGCATCCATCACCATTCTCACACTCTCCCCGCTCCCCAACTTCCCCCAACTCACCGAGATGTGATAGGCTCGCTCCACGTAGAACACAAGATTCTGAACGAAAGCCACCTCGTCCAGGGTGAAGATAATCTGCAGACCTCCTGCTATCATCTGAGCCAATGTCAGCAGGTAGAGAGATGTAGCGTCCACTTGTAAATGACCCCAGTTATAGTCACCAACAACGGTTGCACAGGTACCTACATTACACAGTACAATGGGAGAGTCGATATGGCAGTTCTGCGTGACAGCATCAGTTAGTGAACAGAGAGTGGGAGAGAAGGAAGGAGTGAGAAAGAAAGGAGGAAGGAGAGGAGGGAGAGCGGTGAAAAGCGCTGCACTCACTGATGCTGTACTTGGCGTGAAGTGCATCGGTTCGACTGCGACTCTTTTTGAACAGTTCCACTTTGCCTGCCTGTCTCATCATCGCCATCAGCAGACTCCTCATCAGTTTCACCACCGTCTGCAACACACAGAGACCGCCAGTCGCTCACACTCTCCCTGTCTCCTTACCTGCTCAAGATTATACGCCTTCTCCCTGTTCTCCTCGCCCTCTGCTCCCCTCCGATACACTGTGGCCAGTCCCCACACTGCCAGCACCGAGTACACGTTGTCCCTTACCCAGGCGTGGTTCTCCGCCCAACCGGCTGTCCCGTCTTCGAACAGGAAGGCAGGCAGGAGCCCAGTCACAGGGTTCTGGAGGCAGGGACAAACAGTTTGGACCAGTGGTACTTCCGTACACCGTCTCACCTGGTACTTGAGAATGGTCTTCGATAAAAGACGGTCATAGTATTCGAGTTTCGCTCTCAAGTCGCTCCGAGAACGCTTCATACTCACCCAACACCGGAGTCGTGTGTCCGTTTCGAGAGGTCAAAGGTCCGCCGCACGGTTTGTATTGTGCGCATGCGCATTACTCGCGCGCGCGCACGCACACACACACACACGCTGCTGCTGCATGCAGAATGCAGATTCTTTGTCGCGCGCAAGGCGCAACCTAGCTCCAAGAACAGGCCGCGATCCACTACTACTGCATAACGTTGAAGTTTACGATAAGATAGCTATTCCAGGACACAAGCGTATGAAAACTTCCAGGAAATTGCTGTGCGGTGTATTTCACCGCATCGTGGCTTTTTCTGGACAGGCTGCGCGAATGAGGACCGCCGCTCTCGCTCTCTCTCTGGTTCTACTGGCAGCCATCGTGTTTGTCCGACCAGCCAACTTCGTGCGAGAAAAAATCAAGCACCCGAGGCAAACTGGGAGCTCGCCGCTAGTCGGGCATTCTCAACTAGTCAGCAGCGACAACGTTCGGCTGGAGAACTGCACTAAGAACTACCGCTCTCTCCAGCGAGGGGCGTCGAGTGATCCCGGAGCAGTTGCGAGAACGGGCTACGTGCTGTGTCTGACATACCGCGAGCAGCAGACGAGGGCCGCACTCAACATGTACTCTCTGCAGTGCCTGGCAAAGACGTTACTAGTCAACATCGTGGAGCCGTTTATGCACGAGTCACGACTGGTAGTCCCGCTGGACGCCTCCCAGAAGACGATGCTGGCCTTCGGGGACCTGTTCAGTCTGCGACAATGGGACGTCCTCACGTCAAAATTCGGGTTCGCACCGCTGGTTTCTTGGCGACAGTTTCTCTCCAGAGCCCCGCGAGACCTGGTCGTGGTTCACCTGCAGTATAGGACGGTGGCGGACGAAAAAGCTGGAACTGTCGGTGGCAACTATACCGAAGGATGCCAGCAGAAGCGGGAGTTGGCGGAGCAGCTAAACTACCTGGTGCAGTACGGGTTCAACATAGTGAGGGAGGTGTGCGTCAACTTTGAGAGTGGGCAGCAGATTTCCCTGAGCCAGTTCAACCAGCACATACTTGGTCCCTACCACCCTGGAGATGTTTCCATCGTTATGGACGAATGGAGAGGGTTCTCCCCACAGGACAACGGGAAGAGAGTCCTGATCAGTGACATCGATACCTGCAGTGCTCAGCGAGGCTCGATCTACCTGCGAGCATCCATCAATCTCCAGCCGAGTCAAAGAATCCACTGTGAAGCAAGTAACTACCAGAGAATGTACCTCGGTGGAGGTCATGACTACATCTCTGTGATAGTGCGAACTGAGAAGGTAAGACAGAGTGCCAAGTCTGAGGTGGAAATGCACGAATGTCTTCAAAAGACTCTAAGACGATTGCAATTGGTGCAAAAACACACAAACCTCACATCAACGTTTCTGTCAATGGACATTGGCAAGTATGGTAGTTACAGCAGTGCAAGCGATTTCAAGGATTTCGACTACAGCGACTTTATTGCTGGAATTTACGGGAGAGACACATCAGTTGGTATGTGGGAAAGAACATTTGAGAAGGTTTCCTCTGCAGCTGAAGCTGGCTACGTTGCTCTGCTGCAGAAGGTTCTAGTGGCTGAAGCTCGCTGCCTCGTTATGGTAGGCGGAGGCTCGTTTCAGAAACACGCGATCCTCTTGCACAAGATATTCAGCAGAAGAAGAAAGCAGACTCCATGTATACACATTGTCCAGTCCTGCTCGAAGAACCTATGACATCGCCCCAAATCCCCTCTACTTATAACACATGGTATAATACGACTCTCTGATGCGTCTATAATATTGATCAAAAACATCCATTACAGTCTCTTAGAAATTAAAGTTTAACAAAGAGCCTGACTCAGCTGCTGAATTACCTCCAACTCCTCCTCGTTCCCTGCACAGCAAATCACAACCTTTCATACATCTCGTTGTCTGGGCTTTTCTAATAGCTACTCTCTCTTTTCGCACTCAATAATGTGTAGACCTGTTTTTCATATTATCCTTGATGTGTCTTACCGAGGTGAGTGGGGGTGAGATCAGGGATGGCTGCAGTGAGACGGGAGACAGCGTGTGACTCGACCAGCAGCTGTTTCACATCTGTCAGAGTCGCAACAACAGCCATCATCTCTGTGGAGAGGAACTTCATTCATGCAGTCCTCACAATGAAAGTGTTTAGGTCAAGTGGCTAGGGTTTCCTATAGAGTCACCTCTCATTGCAAGATGCCAGAGCTCTGTCAGGGGCTCTGTTGACTGGCACTCAGTAGGAATTTCAGCTGTTGTAGGTTGTTGCTCTACCATTATGGCAGATAGTGTCGCCTCTAGCACTTCAACTATTCTCTGCCAAAGGCTGCCCCATTCCACTGCACAACATGACTGCCCTATGGTAAAGTCCACCAATAGAATACTAGAGGAATGTAACACATTATTGGTGAGCAAGCACGAGCATTGCGCGAGTGTTTTTGCACGTATTGAGAATCATTACGGTAGTGACAGCGTCCGATCGCCAGTTATAGAAAATTTCCACATTGAAATGACTAGGTAGGCTCGCTTTCGCCAATATACCAAAACATTATGAAACACAACATGAAGTGATGGTTGCCTAGCTAAGTTTATTACTGCGAGTGCACTGTTTGACAATGCGGTAGCACTGGTCTTTGGGTTCAGGGTGCAGCTGCTTGTACAGGTAGAGAGCATGTCTCTGGAAGGCTCCACCCCCTACAAATAGGACACACTGAGCGCGTGTGACCAGAGCCTTCTGGAGGAGTCCGATATAGCCAGCATCTCTCGTGCCAGCGACCAGCTCGAACCCCTTCTCCCACTCCTTCACAGTGGCTGACACTCCAAACAGTGTCTGGAAGAACTTGCGGAAAGACATCTCAATCTCTGGCTGTAGCCGTGAGCGATATTTCTTGCTTCCGAAGCGACCAATGTCGATTGACAGAAAAGTTTGGTCCAGTTTTAAACTGGTTCTAAACTGCCTCCACTGGACTAGGGTCTCCTCCAGGCAGAACGGCACAACTGGAACCTTCTTATGCACAGTTAGTTGAGAGATCTCCAGTCTCCCCATGACGGCCAGGTACCTCTGACTTCCTCCGAGGTACTTGTGGATGTACTGCCCTGCCTGCTGGACCAGACGTGGACTGAGAGGTATGTGCTCCTGGACCAGAGCTGTGTTTTGACAAACGTCCTTCAGCAGGACACGCTGGGCTGAACTGATGCCTCTCCACATCTCCATGATGACAGTGAGAGAGATGGGGGACAGGTCTCCGAGAATGTGTCTATTGAACTCTCCCAGACTAAGCTGGTCTCCATAGTAGAAGTTAAAACAAACTGTACGTACGATGCGAAATCCGTTTGACTTAAGAAAGTACATATCTCGAGCAGTCGGCCATTTACCAGAGCAGCCAGTGGTATACCTGTCATAATCAGGAGTGTGGAGTATACCCTGGCCAGATCTCTGCCTGCTCTTCAACATGCTCACTGACGGATGTTCAAATTGTACCAGGACCACATCGCGAGGAGCTCTGGCTAGGAACTCTGCCCAGGACACCAGGGGAGCGTACCCCAGTTTATCTGCTTGTTGGCTCCACTCCACTTCGTCAAATGAGTCTTCAAACTTTAAGTAGCTAGTCTGCTGGGCAGTGTCTAGAGGTGTTCGCAGGAAGGAGTCGTGCATGACAGGTTTGACCACTCTCATTCTGAGACTCTGAGCCCAGCACTGGAGCTGCATCATGTTCCTCAGACCCATTGTCTGCTGCTCGTAGTAGTTCTCAGCTAGAACATAGCCTCCACTGGAACCAGTGCCTGTGCCTGGAGGAACTGTAGTCGTTTTGAGAGGTGTCTGAGGTGTAGTTGACTCTGAGGAAGACACAGTGACTTTGGTTTTTGGTACTAAAGTGGCAACTGTGATCAGTGTTTTGGAGGAGCTGGAACTGTTGGCATGAGGGGAGTCTGTAGACTGGTAGGCTGAGGAAGATGAAGAACCAGAGAGAGTAGGGGAGGTTCCAATGGTTTGGTGGGACTCAATCCAACGAGAAGAAGATGATGATGAACTTTTGAAGAGAGAAATGGGTGAGAGACTGCCAGCAATTTCAGGATCTTCAGAGTCAGACTGTAATCGAACTGAAGTTGAATCGTTTAATCCACCACGATGGACTGTCACGTTAGTTCTACTGAAGTTCTTGCCAGAGTCAGCAAGAGCACGAGCTACCTGCAGAGGTCTTCGGTGGAGCTGCAGAACCACCTCTGACTGGATGATCTCTGACCTCTGGCCAAGGAGACGGAATGAGAGACCCACAGATGACAAGTAGGGCCAGAACTACCACTCCACCAAACAACTTTACCACTTTCACCTCCATCTCTCTGAGCCAGTACTGACATCGTTAGCAACCCTGAACTCTATTGGCATGCTGTAACTGTTTGTTATAAAATTCCTATTGTAGGCTATGGAATGCATCCATGCTTTGCGCAAAGATTCAGAGAAGCAAAATGTGCAGTAACATTCTTCACTTCCTTCGCAGTCACCGGGGTGAATATACAGCTAGAAGACAGCATGTGGCAATCGAAGAAGGGGAGATTTCTGTTATTAGTTGTAGTTGGAGCAATCCTGACTGCAGTTGAACTACTCCACATCGACTGGTTCCCTGGCAGACAAGAGAATCTCTCCAGCAGAGGACAGTACGTGGAACAAGCCACTGGCACTAGTTCTGACAGAGAGGAGCTACCAGCAGTCACCACCAACACCAGTTCAAAAAGACAGACTCATCCTTTGGCCAGACACCTGCACACCATCTCTACAAACACCAGTACAGAGTCAGTTGTAATGGAGACAGAGAGACTGAGACCTAATCACCAGAAACAGGATCAGAGTTCTGAAGGAGACAACAGTAGTTCTAGAGGAGGCTACGTTATGGCAGTGGACTATTGGGAGCAGCAGACATCAGGGTCTCGGAACCTCCAGAGCCTCCAGTGCTGGGCAGCTCAGTACAACCTCTCTGTTGTGGAACCTCTCATCTCCAGATCAGTGCTCAAAACACCACTCACTAACCAAGTGCTCAAGAATATGCTGTGGTTTCGAGACTTTTACAACATAGACAAGTGGAACAGACTGAGCTCTGCACTGAAGCACTCTGAACTGGTCGGCTGGAAAAACTTCATTAAATTTGCCCCACGAAATGTGGTCCTTGTTAGCTTCAGACATGCATATCCCAAAGACATCAAGCAAAACTTGGAGAAGTTCTCCAAAAGTGAACATCATTCCAGATCCCCCTCCCAGAGAGTCAGGGAAGGCTGTCCAAACAACTGGGATACTGTCAAACAGTTCATTCAGACACATCAGTTCCATGTGGCCAGAGAGGTCTGTTTCAACTTTGCCTATGGAGACGGTCTGAGTGGAGAGGAGTTCAAGTCTGATGTGTACGGCTCTCTCTCTCCCTCTGCCTCCACTGTGGTGTTCAGTCAGTGGAGAGGCACGGGGCCCTCCTCAAGAGTACGCATCACTGACAGCAAATGTGTGAACAATTACGTCCAGGAAAAGGTGGGGCCCAGTACACACCTCCTGTCCCATGTTGAGCAGTACCAACAGAAGTACCTTGGTGGAGCTCAATACATTTCAATCATAGCTCGCATGGAGAAGGTCCAGGCACTGCTAAGATCCAGACGAGGCCATACCACCCTGGAACAGTGTTTCTCAAAGCTCTTGTCAGTTTGGAATGAGACTAAGAGTCAGTATGGACTGGAGCACACTCTACTGTCCATTGATATGGGGAAATACGGCAGCAACTCCATCCACCATGCAGGCCAAGGCTCTGAGCTGAATTTCAGGTTCAGAGATTTCTTCAAGACACTGTATGGCGGTAGACTGTCAGTGGAGGAATGGGAGGACTCTTTTGAAGACGTGGCCCACATCTCAGACCCTGGCTACGTGGCCGCACTGCAGCAAATGCTGGCAGTCCAGGCACAGTGCATAGTTTTCATTGGCGGAGGCGCGTTTCAGAAACATGCACACACTATATACATGAGCACCCACCAGAAACACAAGTGTGTTAGAATCATTGACATGTGTACATACCCTTTCAGAAAAAGTCCACATGATGTTGTTTATTAGCACAAGAAGAAGTATAGCTTCCATTTGCATTCCAATCTGAGATGCCAACAACCTAGTCCAGTAGCTAGTTAGTATCAGTCACTCTAGTCATGAGCAGTAGATGTAGGGGTGAAGATGAGTCTTTGGAGAGCTATACTAAAGATCATGACACTGTGTTGTTGTCTCATATTGCTCAGCATGCTAACTCTGCTCCGCTACACTCTGAGGCAGAAGGAAAGTTATCTGGTGGCCCTGGACTCAGGTGAGGGACTACCAGCCTTCACTGGTGGCCAAGAGCAGTGGAGAGAAGGCCGGGATCAGAGAGTTGTGACCAGCACAACTCCACAAAACACTATTGACTATGAGTCCACTGAGAGAACTGAGATCAAGGCACGAGTCTCTTCCAGCACCTCAGACACTCAGAGACCAAGACCACTGCCTCACTTCAACCTTCAGAGTCTTCTACACATGAGCAATGACACAGCTTTCCTCCCTCCAAATCACCAACAATACCCTCCTTCCACATGAGACACACTACAAACACTCAAAGCTATATTTAGACGATGTCTTGTCACCTCGCTCACCTGGTGGAGGCTACGTTGTGGTCCTCAGAGTCTACGAACAGCAGACGATGGCTTCAGGGAACCTGCTCCAGCTGCAGTGCTGGGCCAGCATGCTCAACATGTCGGTGGTAGCTCCGTTCATGAAACTATCGCAGATGGTGACGCCACTGGACGAGACACGACATGCCAGCCACCTCTCCATGTGGGACACCTTCAGTCAGACTCACTGGGAGACACACACCAAGGCCCACGGCTACCTTCCCCTGGTGGACTGGAGACAGTGGGCAAGGAAGGCTCCTCGCAAACTGATCGCTGTCCAGTTCAAATACCCACTTCTCTCACAAGTGAAGAAGAAAGAAAACGAGTTCAGAATGAAATTCCCCCACCCTCTCACTGGAGATGACTACAGCCGAGGCTGTGAGTTCAAGTTCCTCTCTGGGAAAGCCCTAAAGTTTCTCAAGAGCAACGGTTTCACTATAGTCCGCAGGGTGTGTTTCAACTTTCTCAACGGAGATGGCTTTACATTATCACAGTTCAGGGAGCACATATTCGGGGGCTACCTGCCAGGAGAGACGAGTGTCATGATGGACATGTGGAGAGGTCTGGGCGAGCCCCAGCGAGTCCTCATCACTGACAAGATCTGCAGAGAGCAGCATCCGTTCAGAGAGCAAGTCCAGCCCAGTCCACGACTGGTGGCTGATGCTCAAACCTACAAGGATAAGTTCCTGGGACCCCAGGACTACATCGCAGTAATTACGAGGTTCGAAATGACGGGGCTTTCCCGCCAGTACGAACTGATTAACGACACGCATGCAGAGATTCCTCGCTGCATCAGAAAGACACTGTACCAGTTGGAGCAGTTGCGGAGAGACACTGGGATCCAGAACAGGTTTGTCTCCATTGACATTGGCAAGTACGGGAGCATCAGTTTTGCCAAGAAGAAGTACTACAACCACTTGCATCAGATGGTGGAGTTTGTGCGAGTGGCGAGCGGAGGGAAAATGGCAATGTCGGACATTGAGAGGACCCTGGAGGCAGTCAGTGGGACCACAGACTCTGGATACATTGCTAGTCTCCAGCAGTTGGTTGTTACCAGAGCAAAGTGCATACTGTTCATGGGCGGAGGCTCATTTCAGAGACACGCCCTCCACATGTACCAAGACCTGCACCCTATGAGACAGGACCAGTGTGTACACGTGGTGGAGTCGTGTACTAACCCCAACCGACCAATCAGATAGCACAGCAGCTCATTAGCACATACCTTGTTCTTGGCTATCATCATCCACAGGAGCACTGCCTCCACTGATAACCTTAGACTATCCATTCCTGCAGTAGGACACATACACAGTGGGCAAGTTTATTTCCTATTGATTACTGATTTCAAGATCCCCTTGAAAGTTAAATCCTTGCAAATTTTATTGGCATCTGAATTTAGGTGCATCAATTGGACAAAGCATTGTGAAATATTCTCCCTCGCTGGCCCCACCCACGTGGCTGACCAGAGAGGAGCAGTCTGCTGAGTAGTCTTGAGAGCTGGCAGGACACACTGTCACCTCTCAGTCCTGGCTCACCCACACACAGCGTCAGTAGGACCTCCAGACACAGAGAGAATGATGACACCGCCTCCGAACTGAAGACAATTACAAACACTCACTTCTTAGTAACTATACAGTCAAGATAGTGGAAATCAGACCTTACACATTGTAAAACTTGGAATAGTTAATAAAACATGCACAACGCGTCAAAGGTCTGAATTCTACCGAAACGCAGCACACAGGTCTCATACATGTATATACCTCATAGAGGTGCCATAGAGAGCAGTCATGAAGTCAACCAGGAGCTGAGGTAAGGCAGTCTTCACTGCAGCTCTTGCAGTGTCCTCTGCCACCAGGTGGGACAGTCCAGGCAGCAAGAACATCAGTGGATTCTCCAAACATTTCTCAACCCCTCCCTTGTTCTCATGTAGGTGACTCTGACACATCTCCAGTAGTTTCGGTAAAAGGTTGTAGAGTTTTGAACTAACTGCCAGCGTTTCCTCGGCCAGCCACGCCCCCAATACTCGTACGATGGCGATAACGAGGGGGTTATGGTGAGGAAGGGGAGGAGGGAGGGAAACCAGGAAGTCGGTGGTTGATTTGAAGGCCTCAGTGAAGGCAGAATGCAGCTGTAATATATCTTCTTCCGTCACTGCTGCAAGTAAATATCATAGTGTACTCTCCAGCTATGGTGTTGACAAAGTTTGGAGCGAGATAGAAAAGGCGAGCGAAAAAGCGAAGATTGAGAGAGTTGGATAGGAGAAAGACGTGGGTAAGGAGTGCGAGGGCCTCACCACTGCAGCTGGAGGTCTGGACAGCAGTGAATGTCACACTTGACTCCAGAATGATGCAGCAGGAGCAGAGGAGGTCTGACTGCAGGGATTCCAGTCCCTCCCTCCCCTCCAGACATAACCTCATCTCCTGTATACATACACACCGCTTTACCTCACACTGTATCAAGAGTGTGAGTACCAGAGAGGCAAGGTTGGCCAGTAGTCTGAAGAGCTGGCTGTTCCCTGTCACGAGAGTCCAGTCAGCTCCACACTGTGAGCAGAGACTGGCTGCCAGGAGCAGAGCCGATGCCCTCATCTCTCCACCTACAGAATATAGTTATTATCATAGTTAGAGAGAGACTGAGAGGTTTGTCTGTGTTGTTTCACTGACTGATCTTGCTGGAGAGGATATCAAAAAGCCCAGAGGCAACGTCTCTCATCCAGCGTTCATTGCTACAGACCATTGAAACCTGTTCATAATGATCTCATCACTTCAGTTGCTCTATATATACACTCTATGCCAGCTACTCACCCTGCCCAGGGTCTCCAGTACTGAACATAGATCTCTGCACAAATCAAACTTCACCTCATCCTGTCAACAAAGAATCAACAGTTAGTGCATCAGCTTACAAACACGTTTTTGGTCCGCTACTAGAATAACTCTTGAAACTCTACATTGATAGAGCAATGCCAGTTTATTCTTTACACACACCTGTCTGTGTTTGAATCCAGAGGCAAGCATACCAACCATCTCTTCCACCTGCTCTCCATATCTGATTACCACTGCCTCTTGACCCAGGAGTCTCTCCAGTAACAGTCTCAGAGATTCCCTCACTCCCTCTCCTCCCTCTCTCTCTGCCAACTGACTGGCTACAGTCTGCAGAGAGCCGTTGCTCAGCAGAAGGTGGACTCCTTTGGGGCTGGCAGTGAGAGAGAGGAGGAGCTGCAGGCAGTCCTGACAGAGACCGTCTCTCTCCGACCTGCACCAGAGGACACATACACTTGCTAATCCTCTACATATGACTAACCTGCAGGAGATGAATTTCAGTAACAGAGGGACTTTAGAAGTTACCTCAGAATGTGTGGCCTGCAGCAAAGAAGTCACCATATTCTCTTTAGTACACAAACACACACACAAACACACACACACACACACCAGCTGAGGGTCAGTGGCAAAGCAGGCCAGGAGAGTCACTGCCAGCTCCTGGTACTGATTGGGGACGTCAGAGCTACCTCCTGCCTCATCTTCGGTGTCTAGGAGTCGATTGACAAACGAGAAACCGACGGCATCAAATATTTGCCTTCTCTCAACCTCGCTCATTTCCCCGGCTCTCGCAACTTTAGCTATCTGCACACCAATAAAACCCTCAGCTCAAAGACTAGAGAATGCGCCAACTGACCAGCAGTAGCGCTGCAATCTTCTCGTTGTCCGTACTTGCTGTCCTTAGCATCTCCAAAGACGGCTCTACTGCAGCCATGGTGCACTTCAATTAGAAAAAAGTGTCGCGGGGAAAACCCTTGCTGACTCAGCTACTGACATCATCCTCACAGGTCGAGATATTCTCTTTGCAGGGAGCACATAGCGTGATAGAGACCGAAAAGCATGGATCTGGAGAGTGTCTTCAACTCGGCTGTGACGGGAGAGAAGCAAGGGAAGTCTGTGTGGCAGGCAGAAGTTGCTCTCAGGCTAAGTGAGCCAGCAGCCAACAGAACCGTCCCATAGCTATAATATTGCACGGCCATTCAGGTTTCCTACGGAAGGTGTACGGGATACTGACAGCTCAGTTGGGGCTGACGGTGCTGGTGGTGGTGATTTGTCTGTCTGTGCCTCAGATCAGGGAGTTTGTCCATGCCAGGTGTGTTCCCAACTTGCTCAGCCAACTCTCACTCTTTCCCATCCTCCCACAGTCCTCTGCTGGGTCTAGTGCTGGTGGTGGGTGCCCTGGTATCTCTGTTTGCTCTCCTTGCCATGAGGCATCAGACACCTGCCAACTACTACCTCCTTGCCACCTTTGTCAGTCTGCCTTCTTCCGGTCTTGTAGTTTAGTCTCTGCTCCTCTCTGTAGACGTTTCTGGAAGGTCTGTCTGTGGGAGTTGTGGTGACCCATTACGACCTGGATCTGGTGGTCAAAGCCTTTGTCATAACGACAGGGGTTTTCCTGGCGTTAACGGCCTACACCATGCAGAGCAAGTACGACTTCAGTACGTGGGGAGCCAGGTCAGTCTATACCATCTCAATCTAGCAAGTAGTTCTCAGAAGAGGTGGTCTACTGAAAGGTTAACAGAAAATTCCCCGGATATTTTGTATGCTATTGTCTTTGTGATTTCTCTGCAGTCTGTTTGCTCTGCTGTGGGTCCTTCTGCTCGCCAGCCTCCTGCAGGTAAGTCTTGGCCTGCACTCCATCTCTCCTCTATCTTTATGTCTGTCTCACTCTCTATCAGATATTCTTCTGGAGTGAGGCTCTGGAGTTTGTCATCTCAGTGGGCGGAGCTCTGCTCTTCTGTGGGTTCATTCTATTTGATACCCACCTCATCATGCACAAGTTGTCTCCGGAGGAGTATGTCATGGCATCAGTCAACCTCTACCTCGACTTCATCAACCTCTTCATCTACATTCTTCGCATTCTCCAACACTTCCGCAGAGACTAGTGCACTGCTAACACTGACATCATGTTTCTGTTGTTTTGTATGTTAAAGTCGTAAGGGGCAGATACATACAGGCCCAAAATATGCTGTAATGAATGTAAGTCACATGCATAATTGCCGATAAGCCTTCAGTGGTTCATAAAGGACCCACCTAAAGCGACATATACACAAAGAGTCATGAGTGAAAGAAAGAAATAAGGGAGTCAAAGTCACAGTTGTCCAGTAGTTCCATAAGCTGTGCGACTTTGCTCTGGGCATTCTCTCCCTATGATTACCAAAGGTTACAACACCACATCTCACGTCTGGTGGACCAGATACCTTGAAACTGGCTCTGTCAATGAGAAGATCTGTCACAAGAGCTGCAGTACAGAGAGAGAGAGAGAGAGAGAGATAATTCGGGCCTCTGAGTGTGAATGAGTGTAATAATGTCACCATAGAGTCTTTCGATCATGGCTGGCTGCTGTTTCAACTCTTCCTGCATGGCAGTGGCATTCTCTACGGAGGAAGAAGACAAGTGAGAGAGGTACACAGGGATGTTAGTGTGTGTGTGTGGAGGTCCTACCCAGGATATACTGACACTGAGGAGAGAGGCAGGAGGAGGGGTTCTGTTCATGTATCTCTATCTCCTGGAGACCTTCAACCAGCTGCACATTCTTGGCCAGCATTATCTGGGCCTCAAGTCGAGGGTGAATGATTCGCAGCATGTGCTCCACTGATGCCTCATCCAACTCTATTGTAGCCACGGAAACAATTGACACCAAACAATAAAACATTGGTGCACCAAACAATTTGTGTGGCACGTTAATTGCTCTGAGCAGCTAACTGGCACATGAAGAGACTGACCATGAGTGATTTTGACTGCAACCTTCTTGAGAGCAGTTTCTTTGGAGAGTACCTCTCTCAGGACAGACACAGTGGACATGTTGTCAGATCTGAACACCACCTCACCCTTCCTACAGCATTATAGTTACCACCAGTGTATTACCACACACACACACACACACACACACACACGCACACACACACACCTGTACAAGACAGCCAGCTGGGTGTGGATGAAGGTTGACTTGAAGAACAGAGCAGCAGAATCTTCAACCGGAGGTCTCGCGGGGACGTCAGGGAGACAGAGAGCCACCCAGGAGTGGGCCTGGCCCAGCGAGAACTGTCCACTAACTCTCAGGGTATTGCACGGTCTGTCAGTATCAGAGTGGAAATAGTTAGACCTACTACTAGCGGGTGACTTTAGAGGGAGAGACTTAGGATAATCACAGGAGATAATATGGGGAGCTAATTATGAATTCACAGGTGTTCTTTATCTTCTTGGGAGTGACTGACTGAGGGACAGACCTGGACTCATCGAAGGAGTGCATTCTCTGGTGCAGAGACAGAGGTTTGATGGAGTAGTGGCGAAGACAGCATGTCTTGGGCTCCAGTCGAGGGGTGATGAAGGCCTGCAGCGTACCCTGCTGACCCTCGATCGAACGAACCTTCACCTCCAGTCTCGTGGCATCGTGACATCTGAAGGTGGCCAGGAGAAAGTTTCCATTCTGTTGGTTGAAGAGACCTGATTAGGGGGACCCCTAGTCGTTAGGTGAGCGTTACCTCAGGATCAGGAGGAGAATGACTCACTACTGCTGAGCTCTTGTCTACCTCTTGCAGATCCACTGGAACATCACTCTACATAATATAACACCACAGAGAGACAGTGGTGTGGGGATTTGAGAGGTAATCATGTTACTACCTGTAGAACAACCATGTCTATGGGAGACTGGAGCTCGATGGAGAGAGTGTACCAGGCCTCGTCCTGGTTCAAACTGAACTTGTCATTCACTTGGAACGCAGGCAGTGCAGACACTGCATCTGATCCACTCTGGCAATATCAGTCACAGTCAATGGAGCAGTATTAGACATGTATCAGATGGTACCTGAGCTGCTGCCACTGTCTCCTGGTACTGCTCCTTGGCCACACCCACTTTAACTTCCAACGACTCCACCTCCTTCCGTAGGCTCTCCAGCTTCTCCTTTACCTGTGGGTGTGGCCTGTTACCATGGATACAGCCCCTCACCCTCAGACCCCACCTCCTGAGAGAGAGTTTGCTGAGTCAGCGGTTCTCTGGTGAGTCCGATAACTCGACCGCTGAAGGTGCAGACAACGACCTCCTCGTGGTGGGCGGAGCCTACAGATCCTCCGCCCACTCCTGTCACACTCTCACCCATCACCTGGGCACAAAACAACAAGTTACGGAAAACATGAGGTGGTGAATAAATTTCGTGAAAACTTTGTTGATAGGGTTTACTATATATGTTGTGGTACTGACGTGGGTAAACTTGAGTCTCGGCTGGTCGGAATCATCCATGGAGTAGACCTCCACTACTCCATCATCCCTCCCCACCACAATCTCCTCCACTCCGTCTCCGCTCAGGTCAAAAGTTGACAGACAAGAGACCCCTCCATACCTGTACAAACATACATACACAACAGAGAGAGTGGGGCTCAGTGGCGATGCTGCATAGCGAGAAACGTTGACATTCAGTAGCAAACACGAGACTGACTTCCTGTCATTGAGCATGTCCCAGCAGTAATTGGGTTCTTCTGCCGTCAGTTGAACCAGACCCACTCTCCCTGTCTGGGTGCCATAGAGTACCTCGTCCCCCTCCCTCCCTCCTCCACTGCCCTCCCCCCATAGTCTCATACACAGTGGAGGTCCAGCCACCTCTACTTCATACTGTAGCTCTGAGCCCTGGCAGGAGACAAGGATCAATCAGGTTGGGGAAATGAATATGACCGTCCATTAACTGATTACTTCATCTTACTAGCCAAACACATTTGCTTTGTACGAATACAAAGTATCACTTTTAGGGATGGAGTTGCAACAAAAAACACAAATATGTGAATATGATAGAGACCTTGAGAAGTCTGAGAGAGCAGTCCTGGCAGGCCAGGATGGGGCTGAGTGGCCCTGGCTCGGATGATGGAGGAAGACAGAGAACATCGTTGATCTTGTCGGAGCAGAGATAGTAGTCGACATCCTTGCAGTCCAGGTAGTGGTTGTAGACATAGGGTCCACACACCAGCAGGTGGCCTCCCTGCACATGCCTGCAGTAGAGAGAAAGACACACAATCCTCTCCTCTCCACTGAACAGGACTCATCACATGCTGGAGATGGGCTCCGTGAGGTTTGTGTCAAAGTTCAGAAACTGTTTCCCCTTCTTTGAGAATCCCTTGACCTCTGTCTCAGAGCTGACAAATATCTTGTCACTGAGACCTCCCTCTGAGCCACCTGGAGCCAGTCTGTCTCATACCCAGTCACCAGAGACAAGAGGACTCACTTAGTTTGAGGCAAGAGATCTTGGCTCCTGGGAGAGTCTTGAACACCATCTGCAGAGAGGAACAGTGGAGATTATTGAGCTTTGTTAACACACCATGCAGCATGAAGATAAAACTTTTGCTTCCGAATTGTGATTGATAGGGCTTGTTGGCCTCAAAATTACTGGTAAATTTCGGGTAGCATTTTGCAAGCAGAAAGCTGTCTGTGGGTGTTTGCTGCACTAGACTCACACTTGCACTGCCTCTTTTGACACCAAAGCAGGTGAGGACTCCAGTCTGGTCTCCTACCACCACCTGCGACACCCAGACGACAGTACAACATCTGCAAGGAGAGGCCAGAGTTACCTTCTGAGACGTTCTCTTGGCACTGGGCAGGACGGCCAATGTCCCGCGGCTCGTGGAGTCAACCTGCAGTCAGAACTTACTCACAACGTGCAGGACGTCGGGAAGCTTACCTTGATGTAAAACACTGGACTGAATTGCAGCTCCATGACTCCAACGAGAAACCACGCCCACTGTGCTATCGGAGCATGCAGTTGCTATGGAAATGATGTCATTTACGTTTCGCGCATGCGTAGTAGATACTCAGGTGGCTCTCTGTGTGTGTCGTCTCGTCACTGACCCCGTGTTTGCTGAAGCGAAACCTCCTCTATTCTCTGTCGGTCTCCTGGGGCTAGCGGCTTTTCATACCGGCCTACCTTTTTTGCAGCAGACGTTCATCTTCTTGTGTAAGTTGGCTGAACGTGTGTCATTGACTGCGCCCTTGATACGACTGTGTAAAACTAAAACTGTGTGTCGGGGGACGCGCGCTGTGCGCCTGCGTGTTTTGCAGCTCTATGCCTTCCTAGATGCTGGAAGGAATCTATGATCTGCTGATGCACATGTTGGGATTGGTCTGGGGAGGAAGTTTTCTGAACGAACTGCCCCTCTTTATTGCATGAACCCAATTACGGTATAGTAGTACAAATGGCTGCGTTAACCACTGTGGGGGTAGCCTGGTGCTCTGTGTACAGGTGTAGTCTCTCCCCTTGTTCTGGGGCTGGGTGTGTATTCATGACTGCCTGGCATGCTGTTAGTGCACTTCCCACAATGGCACTCAGCAATCAGTGAACTGTGAATATCTCCTTTTACTCCCCCTGCCCTGCAGAGTGTGAGCAAGCAGTCATGTCAGAGGACACACCCACCGAGCCCCCAGCCCAGCAGCAGCGAGAGAAACAAGAGGCCTCTCCTGCCAGCCACCCTGAGGGAGACAAGGCTGCAGAACCTCAGACACAGGAAGAGGAAGTCAAGAGCAAGCCAACCCCTGCCCCTGCTTCTGCTCCTGCCCCTGAGTTCGATGTGGTGAAGCAGGGATTCATCCAGAGACAAGGTAGGGAATAGGGGAGTGTGCGAGGGTTAATACGCTGATGATGTGAGTTGGTTCGGTGCAGGTCATCTGTGGAAGAATTGGTACAGACAGTGGATGACATTGGATGAAGGGGGCGTGGCACTTCGCTGGTACAAGACTGAGCAGAGAACTGGCAATGACGGAACTCTCTACATGAGGTGTGTCTAGTGTGTGGTAATACATCCACGAGATGGTGCTTTTCCGTTCCACAGCAAGTGTGCAGAGGTGTGTGAACCAAAGGAAGGGCTCACTACCAACTGGCCTCCTGAGGTGGAGGGGCGGTGCTTTGTCGTATGCAGCCCCAACAGAGCTCATTACATCATCGCTGAGTCCGAGGACGACAAGAAGTGAGTACAGTCGAGGACAGCTTCCCCCTCCTTCAATTCTTTTTGTCCTTCACAGGGACTGGATAGAGAAACTGACGGCCGCCAAGACAAAGTTCAACACCACAGGAGTTGGAATTGTCTCAGTGAACCTCATCTCTGTTGAGGCCATCAAGGTATGGTACTCCGTGCCAGAGTAAAAGCTAGCATTTGTGAAGTTATCAGCTCAGAAGAATTTGATTCTTGTGTGTGTGTGTGTGTGTGTCAGGTGACGATGGAAGCTGAGGTCCAGAGAGCACAGGGAGAGACAGACAGAGCTCTTGCAGGTCAGGGGACCTCCACCGAGAAGATTGGGAAGGACCTGGACAAGGCTGCACAGGATATGGAGAAGGAGGTGAAGAAAGAGACAACAACTCAACAGGAGACACAGGTGAGAGAGGAGCCATTTGGTTGTAAGGTTATTGTTGTTTGAGTATATACAGGTTGTAGCTGAAAAGGTTGAGACTGAGGTTAAGATTGAAGTAGGTGGGGAGACTGAAGTAAAGATTGAAGCAGGTGGGGGTGAGGTGATGGAGGAGAAAACTGAGACAGTGAAGGAGGAAGAGGAGGTGAAGACGGAAGTAATGGTGGAGAGTGGGGAGGTGGTGGCAGAGGTCCAGGTGACCAGTGAAGAGGTGGTGGCAGAGGTCCAGGTGACCAGTGAAGAGGTGGTGGCAGAGGTCCAGGTGACCAGTGAGGAGGTGGTGGCAGAGGTTCAGCTGACCAGTGAAGAGGTGGTGGCAGAAGAGCAGAAAAAGGAACAGCCACCTGCAGCTGAAGGTACCGCGCTATCTCGATGCTCTCACGTTCCACTTGTATTCTCTTTTTAGATGCAGCAAAGGAAGAGTAATACCTCTATATTATACGACATTTTAGCTTTTTAACGTGATATTGGTTAAATTTTGTGAGTGCACGCACATGTCAAATAAGTGGCGGCTCTTATTACGTCATCCGCGCGCCAGCTGCGCACGCGTGTCGTATGTATGTATGTATGTATGTATGTACGTATATACGTCGTCGTACCGTATATGCGCGCACGCAGAAGACCTCTCGCATGGAAAGCCCACAGACCGGCGGGAGAACGGCACAGGAGGCAAGAGTGAAGCGGGATGGGCTGGCCTCCTCAGGGAAGGCTCCACTCCAGCTAACAGGGGAGGAAAAGGCCGTACTGATGGAGTGTAGGAGAAACTCCACCGCCAGAGGTAGTGTAGGCGTGGCCTGCAGCGACCTCGGAGAATGAGGTATTATCTTGCAGGTCTGGCGGTGACTGCAGGCTCTCTCGTCCTCCTGAGAGCTCTCATAGGCTCAGGTGAGCCCTCTCTGTCTCCCTCTCTCCTGACCCTCTCCCTACAGGCAGACTTCCACTGCACATCCAGAGGTGGTCTTCGCTCTACTACACCGCTGTGGGAGCTGCGAGTTTCCTGGCAGGCCTCAGGTCTTACCGACAGACCTGTCTGGACAAGATCATGTCTCTGGAAAACTCTCTTCTGGCAGACCAGCTGAGGCAACACCGCAGAAAACAGTGAGATTGCTGGACTTGAGCTCTGCCTCTCTCCCCCGAGGTCAAAGGTTTCCCTGACCCTCTAGACAGGGGTGGACTGAGGAAGATGGTCTGCCCAGCCTTATGCGTGACTCACCTCCACCTCTGACCTCTTCCCCGCTCCCTCTGAGCCAACCAAACACTGTCACCAGTGATACACCATTCTCCAGTGAGCCACACCCACTACAGTCCTCACCACACTGACTACAGTCACAGGTGATCCAGCTGACCAGCAGCCAGATGCATTTGGTCCCACTTCCCTCCCTCCACCTCCTCTCCCTGGAGACTACGACAACTCATCCTCCAAAATCAGGTTGAAAACTTCTGCTGCTGATTGCATGTTTATCTTTCCCACATACACTACGACATGTTTTGTGGTCGAAAATTCAGGGGCAGAACATTTGATGAAATACGAGACGAGAATCGCCGACGGCAACAGCAGAGACACTATCCTCAGAGTAGAGTGGGCGGAGTCAGGGGAGAAGGTGGGTGTGGCACTGCCATTGTTAGGGGAGATTTTTACATCATCTTTTAACAGACGCTGGGAACAAGCCAGTTCATGTGCGCAGAAATAAATATGGTGACATAATCTCTGAAGAGTGACATAATGGTGACATCATCTAATTATAGCAAATCAACTCATCTGATCTGAGCTCTGAAAACTGTTTTAAAAAATTGAAACGAAAACTGTTAACGCAAACACAAACCGTGGGTGTGGTTCTAAATCCTGCGGGAGGATGAAGGAGCAGACATGGGCTCAACCACTGAGGTGGGGAACAAGCCAGTGGACCCGTCGTCCAACATGCCGTAGAACATGTGGGGAGTTGGTCTGTCTAGTTCAACGAGAACATCTCCAGCATGTAGTGTCAGTTCACTGGGACTCTTGGCGGTGTAGTCTGCCATGGCTCGGTAGAAACTGGAGGGAGGTTCGGGAGACACGGAGCGAGATCCAGGTCCCGACCCTGACCCACCAGAATGGACTGGAGACGGGCCCGCTGACCCGGGAAGTGGCGAGGGGGTGTGGTTTTGAGTGTTGTCTGGAGAAGCTGGTCGATTTTGCTTTGTCTTGATGACGGGGGAAGTGGGTGTTTCTTTGGTCTTGACGGGGGTAGTCTGTACAGGGGAAGTAGGTGTGGCCTCGGTCTTGTTGGAGGTGAGTTTCGGAGGTGGCGGTCGCACAGGTGTCTGTTTTCCTCCATCTTCTGAGGTTTTCTTCACCAGACGAGGAAGAGGAGGTCGTGCCGGTAGCCCAGACCCTATCACTGGCTGCTTCTCCGTTGTCTGCCCCTCGTTCTCTGTCTTTCTTCCCATGTCTGGGGACTCGGCAACCAGGTTCTGGATCACTTCTCCCTGCTTCGACCTCGGAGTTTTGGTTGGTGAACTTGTTTCTGTCTCCACTCCTTCCTCCTTCATTGACTCTGACCTTTGCACTATCTTCCTCAGTGACCTCATCAGTTGTGAGCCTCTTGCTCGCAGGCTGTTGGAGCGAGTCGGGCTCCCCGCTGTTGCTGACTCGGCATCGCTGGTAGGTCTCTCTGGAGGAGGGAAAGAGGGAGGTTGTGAGCGAGGTTTCGGGCCCTCCACCCCAGCACTGGGTGGTCTGGGAGGCGGAGGATGACTGGGAGGAGCAGATCGAAGGTTGCGGACTGCCTCGGCAGTCTCTTGGTTCTCTGGACTCTCTCTTATGTCGTGGTCCACCTCCTCAATGGGGGTAGTGGGGTCTGGAATAGCAGCTACAGATGTTTTGGGCTCCCTCCGTCGGGGACGAATGGGCTGGTGCAAGCTGCTGGTTCTAGCTGGAGGAGGAGGCTTGGGGGAATCCTGCGCCGCAGGCTGGGAGACAGCAGAAGTCAAAAGTGAATTTGACACCCTCTTTGACAGATGCACTGGCTTTGGTTTGATTGGTGGTGGCTTTGTCTTGACTGGAGACATCAACACGGTTTCTTTCTCCTTCTCCACTTCCTCTGTGGAGCCTGGTTGGCCACCCTCACTAGTCCCACTCCCTGAACCTGCAGCTCCCTCCAACACATTCTCTCGTCACAGTCTTAGGTCCTTCAGCTTCTCTTTGTGGCACTGCTGCTAGCTGGACAGGCTGTGCAGCAGATGACTGAGGTGCCTTTGGTGAGTTTGTGAGGGGCGAGTGGGAGGAAGAGGGAGCGGCATGGTGGGGGGAGGGGGGATCAGCCTCGTTGCTGGTCTCTTTACCCTCTTCTTCTTCCTCCGGGGAGGGGCAATTGGCGTTGCTCCACCAGAGGGTGGGGCCAAAGCAGCAGGAGCTGCCTCAGCAAAGGTTGGAGTATGAGCAGACTTGGTGGGCGGGGTTTGGGGTGTGGCTAACGAGGTAGGCGGGGAAGGAGGGAGACGACGAGGTTTGTTCAGACCAAGTGCACTTGACGTCTTGCGTCCTTTGTGTTGCTTGGCAACATGCTGTTTTGTGGTGGGTGTGGCCTCATTAGTAGTGGGTGTGGTTTTAGATGAAGGAATTGTTGATTTCGTGGTAGGGGGCATGGTCTGGGACTTGTCTCCAGGTTTTGATGAAACCTGCAGATTTGGAATACACCTCATGCACATTAGCATGTCATGTGCCAAAAGATCATGTAATTACATTGGATGGAGGGGGCGGGGCCTTCCTCCGAGGTCTGCTGGGACTCTTTTTCCTCTCATATTCGACCTCTGGCGCAGGTAGCAGAGGTGCCAGTCCACCTGCAAGTAAGACAGAAAATTAAACTGTTAGTTTGTGAACACTGAACCATCGCACTCCCTGCTGCGGTGCCTCAAGCGGCACCAACTGATTTAGCAACACTTATTTGGATAGCAAGCTGTTTATTTGGAAAAACTAAGGGAATGCTGTTGACTGTGTAGGAATTTTGTGCATTCTTTACTCAGTTTTGTGGAATTTCTCTTTGTGTCCCCTCACCTTCTCCAGTCCCTTCCTGAGATTTGCTTCTCTTAAACGACAGTTTATTTCTCCAACTTCTCCTGGACGGAGAGTCCCTGACTACTGCCTTCTCCTCCTCTTTCCCCATCTCCCCTCCCTCGCCAGTGACCGACTCAGTCTCCGTCGATGGAGGCAGAGGACTACCAGCCTCCGACATACTTAGCTGCACACAAACACATGCGCAATACTTACAATTTGCTAAACTGACAATTTAGTGCATATTTTTCAGCATTAAGTGTGGAGATTTTAGTTGTACCTCGACATAAGTCCCAGGGAACCATCCGTGGTGGGTACCACATGATCCATACCACCAGCCACTCTCCTGCACCCAATAGACCAACACTGTGTCACCCTCTGAGAACTGGAGGTCTCCCTCCTGCCCCGAGATGAATGTGTGGATGGCTTTGTACTCTGGTAGGGAAGAAAGATTGAGACTGCCACTGAGAAGACTGAGTGAGGACAACTCAGTACTGACCTGTAACCTCTACTGTGTCTGATTGTAGGCTTTCTTCCATTCCTGGCAACCCTTCTCCTTCCTCCTCCCTCTTTCCCTCACCTCCCGTCTCTTTCTCCTCTTCCTTCACCTCTCTGGCTGGAGCTGTCTTGACGTAGGAAGCAGGGAACCAGCCAACCCTCCCGCCACACACCCCCTGCCACCATCCCCCCTCCCTCTTCTCCAACACACTCACAACATCCCCTTTCCTCAGAGGCAGTTCTATGTCTGTCCCTCCTCCGTAGTTATACCTCACCAGATAGGACTCCAGGTTCATGTTGGCCAATTCACTGCTCCCTGAGCTGCCCTGACTGTTCTCGGCAGAGATGTGATTGGTCAGATTAGCCAGGGGCTCACTCTCTGGGAGACTGCGTCGGTGTGTGGGGTCGACTGCCACCACTGGCCGTGCTGGCAGAGAGGTGTCGCTGGTTTTCAATCACCACTGAGTCCAGGACACTGGTACTGAATTTGGCCGTCAGGACTGGAGTACTGTTGATCTCTGCCTTGCTGAACGTTGTGGCTGCCCTGGTCCTCCGACTACTAGTGGGCGTGGCCTTGTTCTTGGTCGTCAGTGAGAGATGCTTCTCGTTAAAAGAGTTGCTAGCTGCTCTGATGGCCGCGGCCGCCAGTTTGAAGTTCTCTGAGGGATTCATCTCTCTGAAACAAAGCCACTACTACTACTTATTACCAGCTCACCTTCCTCAGCTTTTCTGTGCTCAGCCTCTCTGTCAACTAACTGTACATGTGACTTGGGGAACCAGCCCTCGCCAGCTGCCGTCTGCCCCCTCCACCACTGGCCTCCTGGAGGGGCCTCCAGTAGAGTCACCCACTCCCCTTCCTCCAGGGCCAGGTCACCTGACAGTCACATGACAGTCACATGATCCAGTGAGGAGCTCTAATGATGGTATGTGCATACCTGAGTCAGAGGTCTGGGGGTGGTAAGAGGAGACGGCTCTGTAGTGGTCAGATCCAATCTGGGGTTTCTGCTGGTAATGTCCCAACTCCACATCTCTTCCGTTCTTCTTGTCCTGTTTATTGAGGTCGACCCGACCACTGCGCAGTCTGCGGATACACAAACACAGGCACAGGACCAGGACCGTCAGAACCAGGGCTGCTGCGACCACGCCCCCAACTATGGCTCCAATCAGTACGATATCGACATCATCACCTGTGGAATGTCACGTTGATGATGGCGCTTCTTTAGTCATGTTAACAAAATCTCATTACCAGTCTGCTGGCGGGTTGGAGGAATGGTAGTAGCAACAACTGAACTGGACGGAAGAGTAGAGGTAGCGACTGAGGACCTGGACTGACTGGAAGTACGAAGTTCAACACTCGACAACATAGGTGTAGGAGTGGGCGTGGCACTGGTAACCATGGTAACTAGTACACAGGCAGACTCTCCGACTCCATTTGCTGGCTCCAAGAAAAGAACAGCAGAACCAACTGGAGAACACGGAGAGAGAGATATCAAACAGGGATAGTGCAAAAGAACGTTGCGGTCGACAAATACTGCAAGAAACTTATGATAACTTTCATACCAGATTGAGGGCCGGAGAGAGGGAGGAACGGGTCGTGGAATATGGCTGGCATTGGACCAGGAGACAGAGGGCCATGTTTGGTGGACAGATCTCCTGAGGCACAGGACAGCGGGGATGATCTGGAACAACCTTCACTGGAGCTGCGGAGGGAAATAAGATACTGTGAATCCTCCACAAAAGACACTTTTGACACTGTTTCAGAATCAGTGTTCAGATGGTTTAGAGGGTCCTTTTCAGAGTGCTCTAGTGAGAGGTTGGATGGCAGGACTCACCTGCCAATGATGGGCAGCTGTGCACAGTCCTCAGGCTCTCCAGACACACCACCACTCCGTTGCCTGAGGCTCCAGTTGTACTCACCAGTCTCTCTCCTCCTCCTCCTCTGCTGGCCTGGAGCCACAGTGGAGACGGGAGTAAAGGTGTCTGGCATGAGAAAAAGGACTGGTGAAGACGAGAGAAGAGGGAATGGAGAAGACGAGAGAAGAGGGAATGGTGAGGTGGCCAGGACCACTGACGACGTCTCGTATGGCAAAAGGAGAGACGGAGAAAGTGAAGAAGGGGTTGGTGAGGGGGTGGAGAGTACATTCGTTGTAGCAATGAGGAATGTGGTTGTGGGTGTGGCTTCAAGAGAAGTCCTCATTGGAGTTGGAGTAAAAACCTCAATGTCAGCAGAGATGTTGGTTTCCACGGTGATGATTGTCTGTGAGAATGGGTCACTGGCTCGCTGGCTGAACACCACAATTCCTGAAAAACCTTCTATCGCCAGATCAGCTCTTATCTCAATGATGTAATCATCATATTGGAGAATGCCACACCCACTAATAGAACCATCTGTTCTCTTGACGACGAGTGAACGACCAACTACACTATCATCCCCAGTCAGAGGGAGAAAGGGGTCAGAGTACACCACTCTGCCCCCAGCCTTTCCCGTCAGGTTTCCAAATGGATAAAAGTCAAGAGTTGACCCCTGTGAGGGGGAGCCAGCCCCCCGGGGATCAAATATTCCCTCTGTTGATGAGCATTCTGTTCTGGGGGGCAGGGTATTGATTTCAAGGGTGAGACCGTTGGATCCGGTCAGATTGACTTCAGTTGCGTCCAGTGGCGAAGACTGAGTCAAGACCACGCCTCCTTCCCCAGCCACACCCACCACTCTTAGAGAAGGGAACGTTTGTATGGTGGCACACTGGGTCCCCACTGCCAATATTAGGCCCTCCACACCACTGATGTCCAGTCCGGGATCATTGACAACAGCCCTCACTGATCCATTCTCCACCGACAGACATCCATTTTTTCCTCCCAAATCTCCCTCCATACATCCAGACACATTGTCACTACTACACTCCCCGCTTACTCCATCAGGATTGTAGATATTACCAGGGGCAATGGCACATTCACTCGTTGGCGACAGTATCGCCCATGGTAGCTCTGACGAGGATGTTTCTGTTACCAAGGACACATAAACAGTTTGTTTCCATAGGAACACATTGCCATTGGTTACGTTGTTTGATCTGAACGGAGCCCATAATACCATGGAGTTGGTGGGAGGACGAATGTTAGCACATATATAGATAGAGAGGGAGTTGTTGATTGCTGTAATCATTAGGGACCTTCCCACAATACTTTCCCTGCCATAGAGCGAGATGTTGGTGCAGTTCATTGAACCCTGTGTGTTGGCAGTACCTACATCTCTGAAGACAGGTCCCACTAATTGGCAGGGGTTTGGGGAAGAAGGGGGGAAGGGGAGGGAGTGGATTGCCAACTGAACAATTTCTGAACCAATTCCATCTAGCTGTAGAGAGACTGTGACCCCTGACCCCTCATGTTCCTGGGTAAAGTTGACGGATCCACTGACTCCCTCTCTGCCCACCTGAACAGCGGCTGACAGGTCTCCTGTGGGTGTTAGGGGAATACATTATGCCTCGTCAGAACTGAGATATTAGACTCCACACATGGAAATATCGTGAAACCAGAGCCAATTTTTTTGTCCATTATCAATCTAATATTGTAATTACGCTAGTTAATGAGGGATCCCACCCAACACCCCAGCCCCCACATGGCAGCTGACATCATCAGTACTCACCTCTACAGAAGACAGGGAGAAGAGCCACTAGCAGTAGACTGACTGCGCGGAGCTGTTCTGTCATAACACAGTGTCTGAGGTGAGGGGACAAGGGAGGGGAGGCTGTTAACACACTAGGTGTGGACTGTGTCTGCCTCAGCTACTACAATACACTGTACTGCATGCTGTACACATGAGTCAGTCCAGAATGCAGGATATGTTGGCTCTGGCTTCCCAGCTGAGGTTTCCAAGTCATCAACTATTATGTATCCACTATACATATAGGTAGCAGTAGATCTATTACAGACATAGGGAGTAGGGCCCTGAGTGATAATGGATGTGGGCAAACAGCATTACTGACACACTAGAGTGTCGCTGTATTCATGCCTTGAACGTTTCCTCCCTCAACCACAACAGAACGCTCACTTCGCAACAATGCAAAACATGGAGCTTAGCACAGTGCGTATTTACTAAACAAGCCGCGCGAGGCTTCCTGGATAGCACTTGGACCATTGCATATGTACACATTCTTCATGGTTGCATGCTTTCCCCCAGAGGTTACACAAGTAGCCCAGGCCTTCTCCCTATCGACGGCTGGGCCATGACACGAAGACCTATTGCTTTACATATTGGGCAATTATGGAGCTTATCAACTTACTTCTTCTGCAAATGTTCTGACAAGATCTCGCGCCTTCAGCCGTTATTTATGATAGTTTTTCTGGCTCAGGGACAGTCTGCAGCAGCAACGATCGACGATTATCTGACCGATCCCCGAGCTACAGCTCTGGAATCTGGATCCCGGCCTGGGCTACGCGTGTGGGAGGAGCATAATTTACATTTTTTATAGGCGTGTTTCAGAGGAAAGGAATTTTTATTTACGCATGCGCATAATGGATCTCCGCGACCGCAAGCACAAAATCTGGCGCACTTTTTCATCGACTTTAGCGGTGAAGGAACTGCGTAGCCATGAGTGGGGAGACAGAGAGCATGTCCTCAGACCACGAGAGACAGTCTGAGGAGGAGGCCGAGCCAAAAGGTTAGCCGCTGCTCACGAAGGTTTTTCTGGTTCATCCTCTCTTGGCAGGCGACTCCGACTACATGCCGCCAGACGAGGCGGCCGCGCAGCAGCAAGAAAGACAGCGCAAACTTTCATCCTGCAACCTGACCAGTCCGCTCAAGAGCGAGCCTTCTGGGGAATACGACCAGAAGCTGGTAGGTCGTTCTAATTGGAGCCCTCCAGTAGTGAGGCTTCGACCCACCGCCGCAGGTCAAGGACAGAGTGAAGAGGTTTGACTTTCTCCTCAAGCAGACTGAGATCTTCACTCACTTCATCAATGCACCCGGAGCCAAGACCCCAGCTTCCCCCCTCAAGCTGACTCCGCCCTCTAACTTCCCTCGAAAGGAGAGACGTCGTCACCCCTCGGCCTCCACGTAAGCCCCGCCCACTCTCCCTGGCTGCTGCTGACCTCTAACCCTACCAGGCGGCACCGTCTGTCGGAGGCGGATGAGGACGAGGACCTGCTGACAGACAATGAGCTGGAGGAGGTGGCAATCACTAGGTTTGCAGACAATCCCTGGTACATCAAGAATGGAGAGATGAGAGACTACCAGATCCGAGGTCTAAACTGGATGATCTCTCTCTACGAGAATGGCATCAACGGAATCCTTGCGTAGCCATGAGTGGGGAGACAGAGAGCATGTCCTCAGACCACGAGAGACAGTCTGAGGAGGAGGCCGACCCAAAAGGTTAGCCGCTGCTCACGAAGGTTTTTCTGGTTCATCCTCTCTTGGCAGGCGACTCCGACTACATGCCGCCAGACGAGGCGGCCGCGCAGCAGCAAGAAAGACAGCGCAAACTTTCATCCTGCAACCTGACCAGTCCGCTCAAGAGCGAGCCTTCTGGGGAATACGACCAGAAGCTGGTAGGTCGTTCTAATTGGAGCCCTCCAGTAGTGAGGCTTCGACCCACCGCCGCAGGTCAAGGACAGAGTGAAGAGGTTTGACTTTCTCCTCAAGCAGACTGAGATCTTCACTCACTTCATCAATGCACCCGGAGCCAAGACCCCAGCTTCCCCCCTCAAGCTGACTCCGCCCTCTAACTTCCCTCGAAAGGAGAGACGTCGTCACCCCTCGGCCTCCACGTAAGCCCCGCCCACTCTCCCTGGCTGCTGCTGACCTCTAACCCTACCAGGCGGCACCGTCTGTCGGAGGCGGATGAGGACGAGGACCTGCTGACAGACAATGAGCTGGAGGAGGTGGCAATCACTAGGTTTGCAGACAATCCCTGGTACATCAAGAATGGAGAGATGAGAGACTACCAGATCCGAGGTCTAAACTGGATGATCTCTCTCTACGAGAATGGCATCAACGGAATCCTCGCTGATGAGATGGTGAGCCTTTGCCTCTTCTTTTCATGTTATTAACCTCTCCATTTCTTACACCCATCCATCTACATATAATGTCAGGGTCTGGGTAAAACACTGCAGACCATCTCTCTACTGGGCTACATGGTCCTCATGCGCGACGTTCCCGGACCCCACATTGTGATCGCCCCCAAATCAACTCTCAGTAATTGGGTGGGAGAGTTCAAACGCTGGTGTCCATCTCTCATCACCATCTGCCTCATTGGGAGCGCTGAGGAGAGGGTGAGTGTGTAAAGTGTGATGGTGAATATGTGAGGGTGTGATGTTGATTGGGGCGTACCCCTATAGAAAAGGATAATCAGTGAAGAGATAATGCCGGGGGAGTGGAATGTGGTCATCACCTCGTATGAGATGGTGCTCCGGGAGAAGACCACCTTCAAGAAATTCAACTGGCGCTACCTTGTCATCGACGAGGCCCACCGCATCAAGAACGAGAAGTCGAAATTGTCGGAGATAGTTCGAGAGTTCCGGACCACCAACCGGCTCCTCCTGACTGGGACTCCACTGCAGAACAACCTCCACGAGCTCTGGGCTCTCCTCAACTTCCTCCTCCCCGACGTCTTCAACTCTGCTGAGGTAATTAGTGGGTGAAGTCTGTGGGTGTGGTCTATGGCCTCTGTCTCCAGGATTTTGATGCGTGGTTCAACCAGAGTAAACTGGAGGACAAGAAGTTGGTTGATCGGCTGCACACCGTCCTCAGGCCCTTCCTGCTCAGGAGACTGAAAGCTGAGGTGGAGAAGAAACTTCCTCCGAAGAAGGAGGTCAAGATTTATGTCGGCCTCTCCAAGATGCAGAGAGAATGGTGAGCACTAGTGAATTGGGCTTCAACAACCTTGACAGCGTGTTGCAGGTACACAAAGATCCTGATGAAAGATATTGATGTGGTGAACGGAGCTGGTCGCCAGGGGAAAATGCAGCTTCTCAACATTCTGATGCAGCTACGCAAGTGTTGCAACCACCCCTACCTTTTTGACGGAGCGGAGCCAGGTGAAGCCATACTGCTAACCTCACACCCTCACACCCTCCCCACACTCCCCAGGTCCTCCGTACACCACAGATTTTCACATTGCGGAGAACTCTGGGAAGATGATGGTTCTCCACAAACTGCTCCCGCGCCTGAAGGAGGAAGGTCATCGGGTCCTCATCTTCTGTCAGATGACGAGGATGTTGGATATACTGGAGGACTACTGTCTGTGGAAGGAGTACTGCTACTGTCGACTGGATGGAAACACAGCTCACGTGGACCGTCAGGTCAGCCCCTCCCTTCCTCTCTTTCTCTCTGGTTCATAGTCCATGCTCCACACAGAACTACATTGACGACTACAACAGTCCTCAGAGTGACAAGTTTGTCTTCATGCTGTCCACCAGAGCAGGAGGACTGGGGATTAACCTGGCCTCTGCTGATACTGTCATTCTCTTTGACTCTGACTGGAACCCTCAGGTTGACCTGCAGGCTCAGGTGAGGAGCACTGCACCCAGTAGTGTCGAGGGTTTTCAAACATACACTTCCTTGCTAAATTGGAAATGCAATTGTCATTTTTCGTGTGTTTGATTGCGCTTGCCATGTTTACCCCTCCATATTAGCAAGTCTGTTAACATGTGTTTGCAGGACAGAGCTCACCGAATAGGGCAGCGTAGTACGGTGCGTGTGTTTCGACTGATAGTGGAGAACACTGTGGAGGAGAGGATCGTGGAGAGAGCCGAGACAAAACTCCGTCTGGACAAGATTGTCATCCAGCAAGGTGGGTGTGGTCTCAAACATTTGGGGTGGGGCTTACTTGTGTGTATGTGCAGGTCGGCTGGTTGACTCCCATCATAAAGTTGGTGGCGAGGAGATGCTGTCGATGATAAGACATGGGGCAAATGTCGTCTTCTCGTCCAAGGACTCCATGACCTCTGAAGAGGACATTGATGAGATACTCAAGAAAGGGAGAGAAGAAGGTAAAGTCTCTGAGACTGGTCCGCGGTCTCATCTGCCCCTTACCCTCATTCTAGACTGAGGAGTTGCACGAGAAGCTCAAGACACTAGGAGAGAGTGAACTGCGCAGTTTCTCACTGGACGTGCCAACTGGCAGTGTGTACCAGTTTGAAGGCGAGGACTTCAGGGAGAAGAGGAAGGAGATTCCTGGCCTCTACTGGATCGAGCCTCCAAAGAGGGAGCGCAAGGCTAACTATGCCATCGATGCTTACTTCAGAGAGGCCCTGCGTATGTCTGAACCGAGAGCTCCCAAGGTATTAGCTGCAATAATAGTCTGTTGTCTCCGTGTTCCTCTGTGTGTGTGTGTGCAGGCTCCTAGACCACCCAAACAACCGTCAGTCCAAGATCACCAATTCTATCCTCCTAGACTGTTTGAACTCTTAGACAAAGAGATATACCTCTTCAGGAAGCAGATTGGCTACAAGGTGAGGCAGCTGTTGATGTGCTTCGGTCTCCAGAGCTGTCCTGCTGTCACAGGTACCTCTGAACCCTGAGGCAGAGGACCCCGAAGCCTACCGCAAGGAGGAGCAGGAAAAGATAGACTCAGCCACTCCGCTGACCGAGGAGGAGCTGGCAGAGAAAGAGAAACTACTCCAAGAAGTGAGGCTCTTTTCTCTCTCCCTCTTCCACGTGACCTGTTGTCTGAGTGCAGGGGTTCTCTGACTGGAGTCGGAGAGACTTCAACCAGTTTGTGCGGCTGTGTGGGGAGTACGGGAGGGACGACGTGGACTCCATCTGTAAGGAGGTGGAGGGAAAGACTGAAGAGGAGGTCAGATTCCCATTATCCCATACCCCATGTTACCTCAGACCCTCTCTTGCAGGTGAGAGCGTATGCCAAGGTGTTCTGGGAGCGAAGGGAGGAGCTGACTGACCTGGACAGAGTCATGGCCATCATTGAGAAAGGAGAACAGAAGATCCAGCGAAGAAAAGACATCAAGAGAGCTCTTGAGGCCAAGATGTCCCGCTATCGCAGCCCCTTCCACCAGCTACACATTGTCTACGGCACAAACAAGGGAAAGAACTACACCGAAGAGGAGGATAGGTTCCTGGTGAGCCCCGCCCCCTATGACATCATCAATTGTCACGTGACCACCATGTGACATCTGCAGATATGCATGCTGCACAAGCTGAGTTTTGACAGAGAGAATGTGTATGACGAGATCAGGACGGCCATTCGCAATGCTCCTCAGTTCAGATTTGACTGGTTTATCAAATCTCGGACAGCTCTGGTATGCCTATTTCCTCTCTCTGTCACACTGTGCTGACTTCAACCAGTACCACCAGTATCATAACGTGTTGATAAGTCCAAGCTTCTTACATGTGTTTGTGTGTTAGGAGCTCCAGCGAAGGTGCAATACGCTCATCACTCTAATTGAGAAAGAGAACCAGGAACTGGAGGAAGAGGAAAAGAAGCAACGAAAGAGAGGTCCAAAAGTCAAGGTACACAGCTGATTGGACTGATCTGAGTCTGTGGAGATTGTTGGTGGGTGTGGTTTGTTTCCTAGGTGACGGTCACTCCTCAGAGAGTGAGTACAGGGCAGAAGAGGAAGGCGGAGACTGGGGCGGAGTCTGCACGAGGCCGTGGGAAGAAAAGAAAGACATAGTTCGCTGGACTTCTTGTGCTGCCATTTTCACATCTCATTTAAACAATGTTCAGCACAGCCTCACAATTCATCAAACGAACGAAATTAAAAACTATTTTACAGAACATGCAACCGAAAATGCTAAGAGAGTCAGGCATTTTTGAAGAGGAGGTCGTAGCTAAGCAATGAGTCTGCGATGACATCACACAGTGAGAGAACATGGAATGGGGGTTTCCCCTCCAGGTCCTTGGCACGTGGTAGAGAGTCAGTCACCCAGAACTTGGCAAACAAGACTTCAGACTCTCCAGGTAAGAAGGTTTTCCAGGAATCTCCAGGGAAGACAGGATGAGTGACAAACACACTGATACTGGCTGCACCTCGCTCCTGCAACACCTGATAAGGGGCACACTCATGTTTGGGTAGACTCATGTTAGGACCTGATCTGACCTTTGCACACTCCATAATGGTACCACCAGTTTGTATCAGATCATCCACAATCACCACATCCCAGCCTCGTGGATCTCCTGTAGACACACACATGAACTGAAGGACCAGTCGATGATTTGCCTACCATCTTTGATGGCGACCACACGTTTATCTCCATTTCTGACTTTCCCACAGATGATGGCATTGGCACCCCAGTCTTCAAGATCAGATTTGAACCTTTTGCTGGCTCCTTCGTCAGGAAATACCACCATGACTTTCTTTCCTTCCTCCTCCATGTTCCTCAGCTGCTTCACCAGCAGAGACATGGCAGTCAGTAGCCTGTGTTGCCAGACACACACTCTCCCAGGTCTCTCCACAGCTCAACTACTTACCTTGGAATGACCTGGTCGGAGAAATAGAACCTGAAAAAAAAACAGAGAACACAGCTAATGAGTCACAGTCAAGTTTGATGTCTTTGCCTTTCTTGGAGAGAGTGGATGTCAAAGATGATGATCTGAGCAGGTCCTCGCGAGGCCAGGGGGATCTGAGATAGCATGGTAGCAAGGGTCTGGGGAGATCAGGCGAGGACATGAAGGTAGTCATGGGTCGAAAGGTGCACACCTTTGCTGTGACCACTTGGCCTTCTTTGTCAACTCTCTCCATAGTACCAGTCGGGAAGAAAGGGAGGATGAGTCGAAATGATCGGACCAGGTACCTTAGAGTGGCGCGGAACATTCAGCAGGCAGTGGGTCACGACTATTGGCCTACCGAGGCAGGGAGTAGATGAGAGACAACTGCTCAAAGATGACACTTGGGCTGTCAAAGCTGGCCACAAATATCACTGCAGGGTAGCTGATGATCATGGTCAAGTAGGCCACCTCTAACTTACCGTCTCTTCCTGCAATTTCCTCCACGTCCTTTATAAAGATGTTTGGCCACTTGTCTCTGAATGTCTTCCAAGAAATATTGTTCCACAGCTCCACGCTTCTGTAGCGCTCCGTTTCTCCCTAGTCCGACCTACCGTCATCAGCCGCAGGTAACAAACACCTGCTCTTCACCTTCATCTCCAACTCGTGGACCCTAGAGACGAGGTTTTCTGCCAGGTACACCATGCTCGGGTGAGCCATTACGAGAACAGGTGGAAACCTCTGAGCCTTCTCCCTCGCTGTCTGCGAGGCAGAGTGACCCAGCACCACTCGCTGTTCCACGCCTTCAGCCATGTAGCTCGCTAGCTGCTACAGCAGGGACCGACCACGCCTAGGGAGGCGTGGCTCGATTTCCAAACGAGAGTCGGACAAGATGGCATCAGACGCAGAGAGCGGCGAGGGAGGTGGTAGAGACGGACGAGATCTGAAGCCAGTGCTCGAGCCTGGCGTTCTGAAGGCCTTCGTGGCAGGGTTGGTGGTCGGGAACCTCAACAAAGGTCTGGTGCTGGGGTTCCTGCTGGGGACGATGGGCGGAGTCTACATACAGCAGAACTTTTCCAAGATCCCCGACGTGCGGAGAGCATGGCTGGACTTGAAAGATCGCTGGAAGAGATAGCCGTGGACTCGGTAATCCTCCAGTTTTTGTGAAGCATGTTGCTGTATTTCGGCAGCGGAGGAAAGTGCGCATGCGCACAAATAGACAGGAAAGGATTTGCGTGCACACACACACAGGGATAAACAAGCACGCGGAAAGCCACAGCTAGCTTCGTGATGGAGAGTTTCGTAGACTCACTAGCAGGTGGACTGGGCGGCCTGGCGTGTGCAGTGGCAGGTCAACCGTTGGACACAGTGAAAGTGAAGCAACAGACGTATCCACGCGTGTATTCCTCGCCTCTCTACACACTTGCCAAAACCCTGAGGGAAGAGGGAGGGTTGCGAGGTCTATATGCTGGATGCGGTGCAGCCGTAGGAGCCAGCATAGCCGAAAACGCGGTGCTGTTTGTCTGCTACGAGCGTTGCCAGGATCTCGTTCACTGGGTCTCTGGAGACGACCAGGGCAGAGATGGACTGAGTGTCATGAAACAGGCATCCGCTGGATCCTTAGCGAGTGTAGCGTCCAGCGTGGCCATCAATCCCTTCGAGAGGATCAAGTGTAAAATGCAAGTGCAGGGGCAGCAGAAGCCGGAGGGTGTCAGCAGATTGAGGTGGACCCTCAGCCAGTGTGTGATATGCTCCTAAGATACTTTCTACTTCTCCCACAGTCAGTGGAGTGTGGTTGGGAACATTCTACGTGAGGAGGGGGTGAGGGGGTTTTATCGTGGGCTGACAAGCACGTGGGCACGGGAGGTGCCTGGTTATTTCTTCTTCTTTGGCTGTTACAATGCTAGCCGTAGGCTCCTCTCCCCTCCTGGTGAACTGCGCAGCAACCTGAGTGTGTGGAGACTGACTGTAGCTGGAGGACTGGCTGGATGCTGTTTCTGGACTGCCATTTTCCCAACTGATGTTGTCAAGTCTCGAGTGCAGGTGTGTGTGTGTGCGCGCTCAGTGCCTAGTGCCACATAAAGTGTGTTGTGGGTGTAGGTCAATGAAAGTTTGTCAGGCTCATTTTGGCTCACCATGTTTAGAATCATCAGAACTGAAGGTAGGCCCGACTCTGAAGTTAATGTAAATCCTTTCCAAGTGTTTGTCAAATTTAGGCATTTTGGCACTGTACCGAGGACTTACTCCAACTCTACTTCGATCCTTCCCTGCTAATGGTGCTCTGTTTGTGACGTATGAATACACACGAACACTCTTCACACCATCAAATATATACTTCACTGATCATTAACTGCACTACAGTGCAAACTCTGGACACACTGTGCATGCGTGGTATCGCTAAAATTATTGGTAAACGGTATATACCACCAATTGATGTACTGGTTAGGGCAGTATCTACTTTTTTACCCCACCTCTGTACCTGTATAAAACGAGAGGAAGAGGAAGTCAAGGAAGGACTAATTACTGTATAAACCTGGAACAGTAGAAGCCTGAAGCCATCTTTGGGCCACATCTCTTCAGGACTGATGGTCTAGCTCTGTAGATAGACCGACCCAGGATATGCACCGAGTCTGGGGTTAGTTGTATGTGTATGTATACCTGCTGGTGGTAGAGAGTGTTGGTGGTAGGTGTAACTCTGTCACATGCACTGGAGGTCTGTGGCAGTGTAACTGTTGGACCCCCAATACAAGAGTTGGAGGATGTGGAGATGACAATGGATGGGGAGTTGCTGGTTCTTCAGTCACTGTCTGAAATGAAAAGCACTAAAGTGCAAACCCTCGGCACACTATATAGAAATGTGGAACCCATACACAAGTGTAGCACCAACACAATTGATGGTCTTGACCATGCATCAAGCATGTTATGCACCATTTCCATGAAAAATGGGCAGCCCTATTTTTGTTTGAGGGCAAAAAATATATAAGGTTGAAAATTTGCCAACCTTTCATCTCTGTATTAATTTTCGTATTACCCATGGATTGTTTAGTGCAAAAAAAAATTTTTAAACCCAAGGTTGAAAAAAAAAACGACCAGCCCTTCATCTCTCCAGACAGACGTCTACGGACGCAGTGCTATGCCGAACTGTACGCTGCCCTTTGAGAAACATGGGTCAGTGGTAGATTTGTGGGTAAGGGGAGGAACCAGAGCTGTTCCCAGCCAATGCTCTGGACCATCTGACATTTTAGTGCGGGATCGAGGATACGAACCCCGCACCTATGGTGTCAGTCCCCACGACTCTAACCACCTAGCCACTCGGGCTGGCCTTGAGAGCTGATGAAAAAACGTTCCATATATACCAACACTCCTATTACATCATTGTAAAAAAGGCGTACACACCCGGGATTGAACCAGGATCTCACGATCATGAGAGGGGGTGCTTATCCATCAGACCACCACCATTACTTGATGGGAACAGTGTAAATGAAAAGCACTAAAGTGCAAACCCTCGGCGAAGTAGCTCGCAGAGAGTCTGACACGGGCTAGCTACAGTAGTAGATAGCACGCGAGAGTCGATACACGCCATTCGTTGTGACTTCTTGTGCCTTCAAGACGATAGAGACACAGAGCAAGCGCCTGCGCATTATCCGCCAGCGATAAAATGGCGACTACCGGATACAATGCTGGAAGCGCTCTAGCTCTGCAACGGAGCATTTTCAGAGAAAACCCCACATGTTTTCTGACCTTCGTCGCCCGTTGGGTAGATGGTATCGTTTGTGGGACGAACAGACATTCGAGAGGTGAGATGTAGAGTAACAGACACACGGCACACACACACACGGCACACACACACACACACACACAGACAAACCCAACTACAGTAATATATATATATATATAGCAGAGCGTGTCAGGGTTTCAACACAACCCTTCTGGGTTACCGTATTATGCTCGTATTTATAAGCATAAAGAACCAATGTATGATCATGAGCTCACCAATTCTCTCCGTAGCTCCATTTTGGCAGCCACTACTGGAGCTAGTTCCAGTAGAGTGCTAGGTTTGATTACTGAAGACTGATGTCCGTCAGGGTTCTCAGTTGATATCTCCACTACTGATACATGTAGTGGCTGACAACCTCCGCCTCTCTTTTGTCTGTGGCGGGAAGATGAACTCTCCATCCTCGCAGCCTTGTCGGGAGTGGCTCTGCGACTAGAGTGAGGTGGTGAATGGAGCTGTAGTCCCAGAGACTGCTTCATGTATTGTGAGGTGAAGCCATGTATTGGCTGAGTGGAGGAGGTGTGGTCAGTCGTAAAGGGGCGGGACGGTAGTTCAACAAAGGGGGAAGATGGGAGGAAGGCAGAGGGAGCAGTACTTGGTCTCTCTGTAGCAGCTGGTGGTCTCCAAGATATTGAGAGTTTTGGTCTCTGCTGCTTTGTCTTTGTTTTCTGTGTAATTATGGATAATGATAATATCTGCAAATTGTCTTGGTGTGTCTAGTACTGACTGTAGCAATGAGAGGTTTGTTGGCACAGAACCAATGGTAGACCTGCTGGAGTTCTGTCTTCTGACTCACTGCATCACTATTCCTACAGTAGCTATAGTCTATAACTATATAGTGGGTCGACGAAGATCACTTACTGCACTATTTGGTTGAGCATGGAAGTAAGAGTGGTATAGAAGAGATGTTCAGCGCTGCTGCCATTACTGGAATAATATTAGATATGAGTATTCAGCTACAGAGAATTGGAGACACACGTCATTCTGTAGCTGTTATTCTGAAAACTAGGCCCCTCCGCAGATCGTGCTATCGTGTGCACCATGCGGTTGAACTCGGCATAGCAACTCAACTGTTGAAACGTGAAGACACATAGTAGGTGAGCTCGGACTAGATCAGCGGCTCACCTTGGCACAGCGGAGCAAGTTCGCTTCTCTCTCCATAGTGTACGAGCCCCACCCCAAATTCTGTTGAGGTGCACGTGCCGCCTGCAGCGCCAGCAAAAAAGTTAGAATGGCGGAGACGGAAGAGGATCGGTTGACGGCTACTTACAGACCGCTGGAGGATACGCTGGAGACAGACGCACTCGTAGCACTGCGAGAGTCCCGTACTGCAGTCAGTAGACATCTCCCACTCTTCGTCGGGACTTCGCGCATGGACGCTAGACCGGCTGAAACGAAATCGGGCGAGGGTCTACGGCGCTTTTGCTGCAACTTATGATGCTACTCCTCAGTATGTGAAGGCCGACGCGACAGAAGACCTTATTGCGTGAGCAAATGCATCACAGCGTTGCATTGTTTTGGCTTCACTCAATGGTCATTATTGCATGTCTGAGCAAACAAGACCTTTCTTCTGATGGCAGGAGAGCGAGATTGAGAATCAATCGAGGAGTTGAATCTGTACCAGTGAGGTAATCTTTACCAGAGTGCAAGGTGCTAGGGTTACCACTGGCTGCAGGGTCCTAGCTATACTGATCCTGGCAGTCGATGTCCTACTGGTGGTGGTGCAACTAGCTCTCAAGGACGAGTTCCCAGTCTTTGTGGAGGAGCTCATTGAAGTTCTGAGTCTCCTTTTCTCTGCCTTTTTCTGTGGAGAGGTTTCTCTGAGGATTGTTGGACAAGGGTTAGCTGCTTTGCGTAGCTGTTACATTTGTCCTCAGCCACTCTGATATGGTGTAGGCTGGTGTTTTTCAAGAGGTGGTTTGAAGTGCTTGATCTAGTGGTGATAGTGGCGTCCTCCGTCCTCACTGTCTTGTTCATTCTACTGGAGGACCATTCTGGAGTTGACAGCAGTGGTGGTGGTACTGTCGTCTCGTGAGTCTATCTGTGATGATTTCATTCTGACATCATCAGTTGTTGTTGCTCACAGAACGGCTCGGCTCTTTGTTGTGGGGAGGTTGGTCAGAGTTGTCTTCTGGACCAAAATTTTCTATGAGCAGAAAAGTCTGCAACGATTTATCCGGTCAAAGGTACTAAGTCACAAGTCACATGATGTGAGTATGAGAGAGTCTGCAGGTATCTCAGAACAAGAGGCGCTACACAGGAGATGGCTATGATCTTGACCTGACATATGTCACAGGTTCATAATCACTAAGTACAGGACTTAGTAAAAAAGAGGCATATAGGGAGTACTTATTCACTCCTCAAACTTGCTAACTATAGCACGTGTGGAGGTGAAACTTGGTGCGCATGAGTATTACATCGTTTCCATGACGACCACAACACTCAGGCACTTTTCTTTAACTTTTTCACTCCTCAAACTTGTTGACTGTAGCACACATGGAAGTGAAACTTGGTATGTATGCCTATTATATCATTTCCATGACAACCACAACAACAAATAGCCTCAGGCACTTTCCTTTAAACTTTACTCCTCAAACTTTCCAATGGTAGCATGCATAGGGACGAAACTTGGTATGTATGTCTATTGTATCATTTCCATGACGATTACTTGTTTCCATGACGACCACATATTATTTGAAAAAGCCTCAGGTAATTTTCTTTAAAACTACTTATTCACTCCTCACTGTAGCATGCGTGGAGGTGAAACATGCGTAATACATCATTTCCATGACGACCACAACAACAAATAGCCTCAGGCACTTTTCTTTAAAATTACCTCTTCACTCCTCAAACTTGCTAACGGCAGCACACATGCAGATTAAACTTGGTACGCATGCGTATTACATCATTTCCATGACGACAACAGGCATTTTTCGCTATAATTAATCTTTATAGGGGGCTTGCCCCCTTTCATAGGTATATACGTAGTAGTATATAAAAATGAGTGGAGACAAGTAAATTAAAAATCCTGCGAATTTAATATAGGGACGGTATGAAAAGAAAGATATGGATGGGATACATGAAGCATGGCATGCTGACACCCCAAACCCCATCACACAATCCCTATATTGTTGCCAGCTGAAGTATAAAACATTCACAATTACAATACTCAGAACTTATAATACAAAAAAGTCATGCTATACAGAGTAACCAACACCGTTATAAATTCGCAGGATTTTTTGATTTATATACTGAGTTCCAGTGAGGCTAACTGCATATATTCATCCTCTCCCTCAGACCGGGTGATTGCCATGTCTTTCCCGTCCAGTGGCAGTGCCACTTTCTACCGAAACTCCATCCGAGAGGTGAGTCAGTTTCTGGACCAGAAGCACCCTGGACACTACCGTGTCTACAACCTCTGCTGTGAGCCTTCTCCCTCACTGTGCCCCCCAGCTCCCTCCCTCCTTTTCTGCAGCTGAGAAAGAGTATGACCCTAGTCATTTCCATCACCAGGTCTACAGGGTGCTCATCGATGACCACAATATCCCAAAACTAACGTTAACTCCTCCCATTTTCTGAACATATCACTTGACTCTGTCATTTCTCATGCAGTGATCTTGTTGACTTTTGTGAGGATGTGCAGGGCTGGATGGACGAGGACCCTAGCAATGTTATAGCTGTTCACTGCAAAGGAGGGAAAGGCCGCACTGGGATGATGGTAGCAGCCTGGCTAGTGAGGTCTGGGCAGTTTCCTCAGGCCCAGCAGAGCCTGGCCTACTTCAGAGAGCGTCGCACTGATCGCAGCAGAGGAACCAAGAGCCAGGGAGTGGATACTCCTAGCCAGGTCAGTCAGTGGGTGTTGTCTGGACTGTATTATACTAATATGTGACTACAGAGTCGGTATGTGTGTTACTACGAGCGGCTGCTGACAGAGCTGTCAGGAGAGCTTCCTCCACCCACGGCACTGAGGCTCTCCAAGATGGTCGTATCTGGCCTCCCTGGTCAGGAAACACTACCTTAAATGTTCACCTCCACCCACTCCTACTAGATACGTAGTAACTTCTAGCAACGTGCATCATGCTTTGTAGAAATAAGGAGTTGCAGTTGGCATTGGAACTGTGAGTAGTGTGTGGGCAGTCCTAGAGATTCTCATTAAATCATGAGGTGATTTATTTCACTGGATCCCTTTTTAGGAGGCAACTGAAGGGCTCCCCGTGGGCGAGGGTAACAGTGAAACGGCTGTCAGCTTTGAGTGATTATTGTGTTTTGACTTGAGATGGCTGCCTAGCAGCCTTAGTGTGTGTCTTCAGTCAGCGACCTCAAATGCTTTGCAGGGCTGCGTCAGGAGGGATGCAAAGACTGGAGATTCGAAGTCTTCCTCATGAAGACAAAGATATTCCAGTCCAGTCTTGGCAGCCCACACCTGGAGCAGGTCAACTTACCTCACACATTGAATGAATCCCTACAGTTATGTATTTAGGTGTTGGTGAGTTTGGATCTGGACCATTCAGCAGTGTGTATAGTGTTCAATACTGACCATCCATTGGTGCTAACTGATGATGTCAAATTCAAGTTTTACTGCAGTAATGTAGGTGCACAATTTTCCACTAACTGTCGTTGTCCACGGAGTGTTATCACAGAAATCAGTACCAACTGGCTCTGATAAATGTCAGTTTTACTTTTGGTTGCACACCACCTTTGTTCGGGAGAACAGGTGAGGGTGACTGGTGCCGTGATATAAGTTCTATCTCTCCCTTTTGCAGACTCTTTCTCAAAAGATCAGAGATTGACAATATGCAGAAGTCACGTGTACGCAGGTCCTACCCACCCACACTCTCTGTAGAGCTTCTGTTTCAACTATGGGAAGGAGAAACTCGTAGTGAAGACGGCTTTGAGCTCGTAGATTGACCCATTTTTGCGTCATTAATCATCACGCATGCGCAGTGGTGCGGCGTGCGCACACCACCCCCCCGTCGTACGCGTAGTATAAAATCGTGCGACCCAACTAGGTCGCACGCTCGTCTCGGCAACTAGACAAAATGCGCCATATCTACTCTCTTCTGCTGCTCCTGGTCGTCTTGCTCTCTCTCGGCCAGTGCCGCCATCAGAGCCCTGCAGTGGGCGAGTCCTGCACGGAGCTCGTGAAGGACCCTAACAGGTGCGACGAGCCCGAGGAAGTGACCGAGTCTGTTGAACCTGTGGAAGAAACGGAGAGATTTGGGTGAGATATTGCTCACAACCACTTCCCATAATGCTATAGCTGTATTTTTCTGCACAGCCCCAATGTGTGTGTTACAGAGCGGATGGAGCTTGTGAATGCTAGTGACTATGTCGTCGAACGTTCATGCAGATTCTTCTTCCTTGGAATTCCAGTCCGGTGCAAGTAAATTGTTTTCCTACTGTGTTAGACTCTGATCATAGTTGAATACTTGTCAAATCTGCAGGAGAGTCTGTGTGCAAGCGGAAACATGCTCAGTTCGCAATGTCTCCAGCAGAGTCTATGACTGCTGTCCTGGATTTGCAGCTCACTCCGGACGCAATCATGGCTTTGGTTATGGTATTGTCAGACACCCAGGCATGAGAACCCTGCGGAGGGAAGGCTGTCCTCTTGGTAGGTGTTGGTTTCACACAGTGACCTTCAGTGATTTGTCTTTTTTACAGAGATACGGGACTCAGTTGCCAGTTGTTTAGAGGATCTCGAGCTCTCAGATTTTGCTGCTGCTCTTGAGAGAATTGGACTCAGTTCTCGACTTGCCAGTGCTGATGAGGAGCTCACTGTGTTTGCTCCTGTCAATGAGGCCATCAACGGAGCTTTTCTGTCCCAAAGGGCTCTGAATGCTCATGTCATAGCCGATGATGTGGTGAGAAACAGAGATCTTCGCGATGGAGCTGTTCTGCGACCGCTGGATGAGTCCACACTGCTCCATGTCACCGATGAACATGCTAGAGATATGGGTTACACAGAGGTATAGTTACACCACCGAAAATGATGCAGAGTGCCATTCTCTTGATCTTTGCAGGTTACATTTATTAATGGAGCAGAAGTCAATACCAGTGATGCCTGTGTGGCTGAAAATGGAGTGGTTCACACTCTGAATGCAATCATTCCTTCGTCTCCTGACAGCATTGCTGAGTTGTTGAGAGCTGAGTCTCAGTTCAGTGACTTTGTACAGCTGCTGGATGCTACTAACATAACTCAGTTCCTGGACAATGGTCGGAACACCTCTCGCACCGTCTTTGCTCCTACTAACAATGCCTTTGCCAACCTCTCTGAGGGAGCCCTCGAGTGCCTCGTGAGGCCCGAAAACAGCCGTGTTGTAAAGAACCTTGTGCTCCTCCACATTTCAGCTCCAGCCCAGTACACTTCATCTCTATCTCTTCGCAGCTACATCCATACATTCCATCCTCGCTACTCCCTCCTGGTGTGTGTCATCAATGGTGGCATCCACCTGACTAGAGATAACGTTCCTCTGGAGGAGACAGACTTCACTGCCAGGAACGGAGTCATTCACACTCTGGGGAGCGTCCTTCTGGCTGATATGATTGATTTCGAGGACCTTTGCCCACCTGCGCCGCCATCTGGCCCCATCCCTCCTGTTCCTGTCCAGCCCCCGGAGCCAGGAGAGACCATTCAACCACAGGGCCCTGCTGTTCCTCCTGAACAGCCTGAGGTCTCGCCATAAGTAGCTAGTCCTGGACTAACTATTAACATTCTAGCTAATGTTAGGAAATTTGTTACTAAATTAGTGATGAAAATTAAATTATTCAGTGATCAATTTAATTAGTTGGCGCAATGTGAGTTTAGCACAACCACAAAAATTCCATCAACAAACTCGTCCGGGTACGGAGGTCGTAAGATGGCGGAGAGAGCTGACTTTCCTCACGCGTTCACTCACTCCAAACGGCCCAGGGTGAGCGCTGCGTAGAATGTCTGTCACTCTCTTCATGTTTCCCGTTTCTGGAAGCTGTCGGACGAGCGGCATTCCTCTCACCCGTCTCGGCCAGTCCACCCAATCCTCACAGATGACGAGCCATCCAGCGATTCTGACAGCGACCCTGAGCCCGACCTGCCGGCAGGTGAGCGGCTCTGCGTTTCAGAGAACTCAGTTCACCATGTCCCAAGGTCTGGAGGGAGCTGCCTTTGCTAGCAGAATGCCGGCCAACAAGATGACACAACAGGAGGCAGAGTTCTTCCCGGACGTGGCCCATGGGAGTCAGCCAGCCTTGATGGAGTTCCTTCTCATTAGGAACAGGCTACTGCAGGCGTGGCTGGCTGACCCCACAGTACAGCTGACCACAGAGAAGGCCCAGACTTTGGTCCAGCTACCTCAGTCAGGTCCGGAGAGAGGTTCTGTTGAAGATGTACTGAGGTGTGGATGGTTTTACCTGCAGGCAAGAGCAATCTGGTGCTGCGCATACATGGCTACCTCCAGAGGTATGGGTTCATCAATTATGGCGTGTTCTCGCGACAGAACCCAATGCACGGCAAGATGCCGTTTAAGGTGGTGGTGGTAGGGGGCGGGGTGAGCGGGCTCATGGCTGCTCGACAGCTCACGTACTTTGGCCTTGATGTCAGCATTCTGGAGTCTCGGGTATGTCCTCTAAACCTCTGACTCCTGCAGTAAAGCAGTTGTCGGTACAGGATCGTATGGGAGGTCGGATCCACACCTTCAAGAGTGGGCCATATGTTGCAGACCTGGGAGCGATGGTGATCACTGGTCTTGGAGGGAACCCCCTCAGTGTCCTCAAGAAGCAGCTGTCTCTCCAAATGACCAAGATACACCGCCGCTGTCCCCTGTACTTCACCACTGGTGTGTTCTGGTATTCACTTGCTCCCTCTCATACCACCCAAAATATAGGAGAAATGGTTCCCAAGGAAAGGGACAAGACAGTGGAACTGGAGTTCAACAGACTCCTGGACTCCGTGTCTCACCTTTCTCATCAGCTCCAGGTCAACCAGTTGGGAGGGAAACCTCTCTCGCTTGGCCAGGCTCTGGAGTTAGTCATTGCGTAAGTTTCTTCCTTTCCTCTTCCTCATTAACCCATGGCAAGCATGCGCAGCGAGTGTTACTGTAGTAGGTTTTTTGCTGTTTGCTTGTTTTTGGTTTGCTTGTTTTTGTTTGCTTGTTTTTGGTTTCGTTTACTGTTCCTCTTTTTTGCCTTTGTTGTTTTTTTCCCTGTATGTCTCCTTATGTATGCTCTATCTCAAAAAATAATTAGTGGTATCGTGCATGCGCAGTGCGCCGAGGGTTTGCACTTTTGTGCTTTAAATTCTCTTCAGTGAGCCTTCCCTCCCTAGACTCCAGGAGAAACACACGAGAGAGAAGCTGAGAGACCACTTGAAGACCATCTCCTCCCTCCAGACTGAGCTCCTGGATCTCAGGAAGAAACTCACCTCCATCCAGAACAAGATAAAGTCCACCCACGATCGCAGGGGGAAGCTGATGAAGGCAGCGTCAAGGTAAGAGAAGGATTAGGAAGCCTATTGTGATCACGTCCTCTCCTCCAGTGAGGAAGATCGGCAGTTTGTGTTGCAGTCGACGGAGGCTGAGCTAGTGAGTTTGTTCCGTAGCCATGACGACATGCAGGAGCAGCAGCAGGAGCTCGAGAACAGGATTGATGAAATGGAAGACCAGCAGCTTCCGTGAGCGGGGGTGATGGTTGACGGGTGTGGGGGATGTGGGTGTAAGTGTTAGTCTCCCTCGCTGGCTGCAGGTCAGTCTACCTCAGTCCACGGGACCGCCAGATTCTGGACTGGCATTTTGCCAACCTGGAGTTTGCCAACGCTGCCCCACTGGACAAGCTCTCCCTGCGCCACTGGGACCAGGATGATGACTTTGAATTCACTGGTCTGCTCCTTATCCATGTCCTTATTCTCCCATTGTTTTATTGAATCGCTGCATAAAGATGTTTTGAGTTTTCTGATCGTTGCTGCTCATCCTCCATTAGGAGCACATCTGGCTCTGCGAGAAGGCTATGACCAACTTCCTTCCTCTCTCGCCAAGGGACTGGACATCCGTCTCAACACAGAGGTCACCTCCATTCACTACTCCACTGACGGTTGGTGTGTCAGGCGTTAAAAGTCCTGTGGTGATAAGATGGTCTCTGTGAAGGGGTGGAGGTCCACGCTCGCTCCACACAGACCGGCTGCTCCTCCATCTTCAGAGCCGATGCCGTCGTTCTGAGTGTGCCTCTCGGAGTGCTGAAAGCCAACGTCATGACTTTTCATCCCCCACTTCCAGAATGGAAGACGCAAGCGATCAATAATCTCGGCTTTGGCCTCCTTAATAAGGTGGGTGTGGTCTTGTTGCAGGTCACATGATGTCGTGTGACATCATTCTGCAGGTGGTGCTGTGCTTTGAGCAGAGGTTCTGGGACTCCCACGTTCATTTGTTTGGCCACGTTGCCACGGGAACGGCCTCTCGCGGGGAACTGTTCATGTTCTGGCACCTCAGCCATGCACCCGTGCTGATAGCACTGCTGGCAGGTCTGTTACCTCACCCAGTGGTGCCTGCGGGTCCATCCTAGTAGTCTAATGTACAGGGGAAGACGCTGTTCGCTTTGAAGGTCTACCAGATGATGTGGTAGTGGCAAAAGCGGTGGCAGTTCTGAGGTCCATATTTGGAGATCCAATAGTTCCTGAGGTAATCATCTCCATTGTCCATTCCCCCATTTAGCGAGTCACTGTCCTCAGCCTAAGGAAAGTCACGTCACCCGCTGGAGACAGGATGAGTATGCTCGAGGGTCCTACTCTTATGTGGCTGCAGGTTCCAGTGGAAACGACTATGATTTCCTTGCTGCAGCTGTCAGTCCTGCCAGAAATGGTCCTCTGGTGCCAAGGTCAGCCTTGGCTCTCCCTGGATCTTTCACTGATCCTGTCTTCCTCCACAGGCCACGGGTGTTCTTTGCTGGAGAGCACACAATGAGGAACTACCCTGCCACCGTCCATGGGGCCCTGCTGAGTGGGCTGCGCGAGGCGGGGAAGGTTGGGGACATGTTGCTAGGCGCTCCCTACACCCCGAGACCTCTGTCCACCAATGCTGAAGTTGTGCTACCACCTGCTCCTCTCTCTGAACTTGTTCAACAGACGTAGCTGCCATCTTCCACGAACTAAACTGACTCTCTATTTTTGCATATTGCGAAAATCTTGTTGCATTCAAGTTTTGTACCGTGACAATTAACTTTTGGGCCACTCTTTTTGCACATTAATGGAGGTAGTGGTGAGGAATTATGTTGTCCACATCAAATGAAACACCAAGCAATATGCTCTGTGTTCCGTGTGTTGATCATCAACCATTTTGTGTTTCGTGTGCAGAAATACTTGAGCTGCTGAATGTTTTGCGCATGCGCGTGATTTACCTGAGCGATGATGGGCGTGTTTTACAACTAACAACTAGCTACAGCAGTACTAACTGGTGAAAGATCATGACCAGTGCAGATCAAAGTACGAGCCCCGTCCCCGAGGCCGACGGAGGCTCAGCTGGAGAGTTTGTCCTCAAGAAACTGTTCGCTGGGTTTGTGGCAGTGAGCGAGAGAAAGCTTCAACACGCCTGCAACCAGCCTCTGGTAAAACGAGGAGCTGATCTGGTCCCATCTGACTGTATACACATTGATCTCTCTCTAGGACTACTCGCTGGCCAAAGGCCTTGTGAGAGGAGAAGATGCTCAGTTTGATCAGGTAGGATCATTGAATTTCTGCTGCCTGGCTCTAGTGGGTGTTGTTTTTAAGATCCTCAGTGCTCTGAATGAGGTGTCAAGTTTCTGTCTCCGCTCGATGTTGACTGCCATATTCAAATGGAGGGACATGCAGGTGTGTTTCTGTTAGACCTTTGTTCCCCAGCTACCCATCTGTCCCCTCTGCAGATTGAACAGTGTCGCAGTAATCCTGACCTGACCAGTCTCTCCAACAGGTGAGGCTGAATCTCTCCCTCCCTCACTCCTTCCTCCTTTCCTCTCTCAGTGAGACAACAGACACGGGACTCCCAGCTAGCAAGAAGGACAGAGCTCACTTCATTGAACGGCGTGAGCTGGCAGTGGAGTTTGTGTTCTGTCTGGTGTTGGTGGAGGTGATGCCACGGCTCTCCGTCCACCCCGTGCCAGAGTCCTTCATTCACAGCATCGAGGATCTGGCTTTCACTCACTTCAAACTGCAGGAGTCCCTCAAAGACCACAGGTCTGGGGACCCTAGTCTTCATAGCACCACCTTTTCTGACCACCCACATGCAGGGCCCTCTCCAGCCCAAATGTGACTAACATGAGGAAGATTGCGGACCTTTACGCAGAGGTCATTGGTGTTCTGAGTCAGTCTCGATTCCATTCCGTCAGACGCCGATTCTTCCTTGAGATCCGGAACCCAGATTACAGCCCGGCAACAGTCATCTCCATCATTGAGGGCATGAGCTTCGTTAGAGTGAAGATGTTTCCAGTAGAGGAGCTGGAGCAGTGGTTTGTCTTTCTCCAGGTCAGTCTCTCGTGTTTTAGACACATTGTCGCCAGCTCTGGTTGTGATGGTAGGAGTGTGCAAGGTTCTTTCTGGACTGCCCGCGGGAGAAGATCAAGGCAGCTATGAGTGCCCTCCTGGTGGAGATCCTTCTGCCTGTTGCAGCTGTCATCAATTTAGAGGCATCTCTACCAGTCGCCAAGAAACTGGTGTCCCTGCTGTATGGTCACTGTATGGAGCATGCCAGAAGAGCTCGCTATAGCAATGTCAGTCTCCGCTTCCTCTGTGCCAATTAACGACATGCCACATGTACTTAGTCTTTCCTCCTCCACCCCTCTCTCTCAGACTTACATCCCTCTGGCTACTGTCCTGCTGGCCATCAGTGAACAAACCTTCTTCCTCAACAACTGGCACCTCTTCCTTGTGCAAAACCTCCTCCCCAGCCTCAAGGTGAGTATTCCCTTCTCTTTTACTGGCAAACTTATCGCCTGTTCCTTCTGCAGCGTGGAGACACTAAGATCCATAACATAGCTCTGGTCTCTCTTTATCGACTTGTCTGGTGAGTGACAAGTCAGCGTAATTCTCTCTAACTTCTCCACTGATGTGTATATACAGGGTGTATATGGTTCGGATAAAGGGAGAGAGCAACAAGACTACCATGTTGAGACTGAGGACTGTACTGGACACCCTCTTCCCACGCGGCCAGAGAGGAGTCAACCCAAAGGAGATGCCGCTCAACATCTTCGTCAAACTCATCCAGTTTATTGCCAGGGTAAGTAATGTGACTTGGTGGTTGGTCACATGATGTTCACATGACTTCAGGAGAGGCTGGAGTATGCGATGCAGGAAGTGATTCTGGAGCTGTTGAGTCAAGGGAAGACCAAAACCGCCATCTACCCAGAGAGAATGATCATTGGTCTACGAGCATTTCTAATGATCACAGATAGTCTGGAGAAGAAGGAGGGGGATCCCCCTATGCCAATTAACCCCGGCCCCCTGCCATCCAGGGGAGTGTCGAGGGTTAAAAATCGCTTTCTCTCCAACACCCTCAGTGATGAGACGGCAAGGAAGATTGGGATCAGCCAGTTCTATCCTGCGTATGTAGTTGTTCTGCGGAGATGACAACTAATAATGTGACTTCCTCTGCAGCGTGCGGAGAGCCCTAGATGGAATTCTGAGGTCTCTGGACCACCACGTTGGTCGCCAGCTCACCTCCACCAACCCACAGACTGGGAAGAGCGTTGAGGAGATCCTAAGGTAGGGTCTATATAGCACGGAATCGGGGGCGAGGGGTGAGTATGCGATCACCACAGTACAGTGAAACCCAAACTGGACCTGCTGAAGACCTGTGTGGCTGCCATTCCTCGCATCCTCCCAGACAACACGAATCAAGAATACCTGACAGACCTGCTCTCCCGACTGACAATCCACCTGGACCATGAGCTCGGCAGGTGTGTCTCCTCCTCTCCTCCAGTTGGAGATTATGGCTGTCTTTCCATGCAGAGCTGCAGCCAACTCCCTGCACACCATGGTTACCAACTACCCCACCTGGCGACACAGCATAGTGCAGGTGTTTGTCCAGTTTCTGCTGAGGGACGTCCCTGACTCGTGTCCTCTGGTCCTGGAGGCCACACTAAAACTGCTCATCCAGTTTGTGAGGGACTGGAGGCAGCTAGTCACTTCTCCCGACAGACAAACAGTGTGTCTTCCTCTGGTCATGGGAGCTGCATCCTAGTTTATGTCTTTGGTGCAGGGGGCTGAGGAAAGCAGTGAGGAGCAGAAGAAGGGAGAAGAAGGGTACTGTATTCCATGGGTGGAGGCCTGTGGACTGGTGACTCTATGCAGTTATCGCTCAGTGACTCGCAGATTCAGCCTTGTTCTGCTAAAGGAGGTTCGCAGTCTGCATGAGGCTTTGGCTGGCCAGCCCAACCGGGTAAGCAGTGTCTTTGTGATATTGAGGAAGACATGCAGCTAGTACGTTGCCTTTAGGTGGAGGAGACTCCAGTCATGGATATCATTGAACTGGCCACTCCTGCCATTGTGAAGCGCTATCTATCCACCCTCTCCGTCGCCCAGAGAGTAGGTTTGAACAAATGTTTGCAGTCTCTCACTAAACCAAGAACAATGCTGTGGTTGATGAGTGTATTTTCTTCTCTTCAGACTGAGCTACGAGTTACCAACCAGGCCCTAACACTCACTTGGCTGGCAGATCGTGCTGCTTGTTTCCTCGAACAAGGAGGTAGCCGTGCCGCCATGCGGGACCCCTGGGCCCTCTGCCTGGCAGGGCTGATGGAACCCTCTCTCCTCCCGAAGGCCTGTCAGTCTGCCACTCGCCTGGCTTGGCCCTACCTCTACCACCGCATGGCAAAGGCCTACATGGTTCTGGACCCAGCAGGACTGGTGGCTGACAAGGGAGACAAGCCCTCCTCCATGCGTGGGAAGGGGCGCCCTATTGTCAGCACTGTCGAGACTTTTCTTTGGAGGAACTACTTCATATTTGCCTCGTGTTCTGCCCCTCCATCCTCTAGTCAGGAGAGGTTTGTAACACCAAACTGACTGGGAGTTGGCTCTATGTCTCTCCTGCTCTCCACCAGTTCTCAGGATGGCGCTGGTCGACCTTTCCCTACAGCGAGGGACCTGTTTCAGCGTGTGGTGCCCCTAATTCGCTGGGACGGAGAGATCAGAGAGGTGGCAGTTACTGCTCTTGGTCTCGTGAACCCTCCAGCCTTTGGGTATGTTACCTCTCTCCTATCTTCCCCCTCATTGTCCTATGTACTGTCTCAGTGATTTGGTGGAGCAACTCCAACCAGTGATCCACGATGCTCTGGAACAGAGGAAGGACGTGAAGAGAAGACGGAGGAGAGAGGCTCTGAAGATACAGATTACTCGTGTGTTCTCCCTCGCTGCTGAGCACGGTTGTTTCCAGCACAGCCATGTCGCACGTACCGAGCATGGGCAGCTGTCACCTGTTCTACTTGACTTTATTGAGGGAATCAAGTGAGTCCTCACTGGTTACTTTTGTGTGATATTCTCGGCTTCCCTGTTAACAGATCACACTTTGACAGTGAGAAAGAAGGAGTCCACAGTTATCCTGAGCTGAGGCTACATTTCGCAGGCCTCATCGCAAACATTATCAATGGAGTTCCACAGGGAGAGAGTCGAATGCTGCTCCTCTCTCCTGTAACCCGACAAGGCCTGTTTTACCTGTTTGCCACCTGGTGTGGCCTGTGGCAGAGAGTTGACGTTGACACATTGGCCAGAAACCCTCAGATCTCATTCAACTCACTGCAGGCAATGTCTGCCCTCCTCTGCTGTGGGCCTGTGTTTCAGGCTGACGGACTCGAGAAAAACAGCCTCCTATACAGATGGCTGGACAACATGCTCAACTGCAAAGAAGGAAGGGTGAGGCACCACTCAGTCTCAGGGTTGAGGTGGACAAGATGGTTCTCTCCGGGGTACAGGTGCAAGCTCTAGGGCAGCGTACAGTACAGCTGTTGCTAGCCAACAATGCCAACTGCCCCACACTCCTTCGCTGGGTGGTGGATCGGTGCTATGACAACCAGCCTGGAGCAGCTCAGCTGTGCTTCCATGCCTTGGCCACTACCATGGAAACCTTGTATGCGAGCTTTTGAAGAAGTTTCTGAATATGTGTGTGTGTTATGTTTGTTTGTAGCCCAGACTACCCTTTTGACATGGTAACTGTACTCCACGTGGTTCTGTTCAAGACAGCGGACCCTGAGCCCTCAGTGAGGGAGAGAGCAATGCAGCTGCTCCAACTGCTGGACTCTCGGTTCCTCTCAGAGAGTGGGCACTCACGGCCCGAACTCTTGGGTTGCCTCACCGGAGGCACCTATTCCCAGAGCCATATCGTCTTCAGCAAAGAGCTTGCTACCACAAACCCCGAGTTAACCTTCCCTATCTTTAGTGGTAGGCTTATTTCAAGCTCCCAGAAGAGAGTGTGTGAGGGTTTCCTCTCCTGCCAGAAATGGTGTACAGGTTTGAAATGGCTCCTCATTCTGGTCAGAGGAGCATCCTCCAGTACATGGTACCTTGGCTGGCCAACATGGAGCTGGTGGAGGAAAACCAGTCATCTCCATACATAGCACACTCCACTGCAGCGCACGCCTCCTGGCCACGCCCCTCCTCTGCCGTCCTGCAAGGGACTGGCTGGGGTTCTCTGGATGGTACAAAGTTGGTTCTGCACAACCTCCTCTACATCACTGCCAAGGTACTGACTGGCGCCCATTCACAAGTGGTTACAGTGTGCCTTGTGCAGTTTGGCGAGGAGCATACTGCAGAGGTGGAGGGTCTCTGGAGTGCCCTCTGCTCGTGGCAAAACAACCTGAGGATTACCATCAACTACTTGGCCCGTCTCACGTGTGCCTGTGGGAACATGGCTGTCATGGTCCAGCATGCCAAGAGGATCATGGTCAGTTTCAGTCACAGTCACGCTTCAGCTATCATCACTGAACTCATCAGAGACCTGCAGGTATGCGTTTCACGTCCTTTCATACAACAATTCTCCTGTAAACCCCATAATCCTGTGTAATCACTTGGGTGGCCGCTGCTCATTGGTTGGTCCTCTCGGCCGCGCTGTGTCATTCCTCTGTTACGATCCGTTCCACCACCAGTTTTCACCCTGATTCGACCGTGTGCACTCCCAGGTGGTTTCCCATTGTGTTGCCACGGTTTGTGTCACCCTCTTCACCACCATCCGGTTGCGGTGGTGTTTCTAGTGACCCGTTTGACGCACGTGCGGCACCTTCCCCTGTTTTGGTGTGTGCAGCGCGCCCGTGCGCTCAAGTCTTGTTGGGCTTCCCCGCCGGGCACATACGCAATTGATTTAGGATGCCGGTGTACAAAAAGGACATAACTAGTTGAAGATCCACTCGTCGTTCTCGCGACACCGATGAGTGAAGGTCTGGTTAGCGACAGAGGTAGCGTATGCAGTAGGTCGAGAAGAGTGAGGAAGGAGGCGCCCTTCATTTTTCACGCACAGATAGACAAGGATCAGTGTGTAGACACGCACGACAAGCTACCTGACGAGTAGAGAGCTCGGCGAACACACGATGACTGAGAGGGTGACTAGCAAGCTTGGAGAAAATGACAAGCATATCGAGCCAGAGCTTTGAATGAATATATAGAATCTGGCACCATAGTTTTTCGCAGCCAGCAGGGGACTGTATGAGATGTGACAGAGCAAGTTTGTAGGCTGACGGGAGACATAGGTCAGCCAAGTAAGGGTGATTGTTGTGTGCTGCGTTCGATGACAAACCAGTGACGATGTATATACCACCCCAGTGTCTGTTTACAGATGACAAAACAGTGACAGATGTATACCCACAATGTATGTCTTGATGACAAAACCAGATTGACACGATGTAGTACCCACAAATTGTTGTCGATGACAAAACCAGTTGACAGATGTATACCCCACACATGTTGTCGATGACAAAACCAGTTGACAGATGTATACCCCACAAATGTTGTCGATGACAAAACCAGTTGACAGATGTATACCCCACAAATATTGTCGATGACAAAACCAGTTGACAGATGTATACCCCACAAATGCGTTCAGACATGTGTCTTTTTCAGAACAATCAGTGGTGATTGTATCTTATTTATCCCTTAGTCTGTGGAGATCATATCAGCAGAGCTGCAGCCCAGTGACTCTCCTCCATTCTACTGCATGTCAGGTGGCCAGGGTGAGGGTAGGAGGGAAAGAGAGGGGAAGAGGGAGGCAAAGGGGTCGGAGGGGGAAGAGTGGAGTGTGAGGTGGAGGTCTGCAGTGAGGGGCAGGGAAGGCAGTCCTGTAGCTCTGCCAGTTCCTCCTTCTTTTAAGCAGCACTTTGCCAGCCTCAAAACCCTGCTCAAGTTACCAGTGAGACAGCTGGTACCTCTGCACAGGTACCTACTTCATTTCCAGCAACACTTGCTACGTTTTCAGCTGCGTTGGGCATCTGCAGGTGTAACTTTGCTCTGATGATTTTGTCGGAGCTGGTGCTGGAGTTGCAGAGTGAGGTGGAGTGGACGGAGCATCTTCCTCTACTGCTGCATGTGGGTTTGCTGGGATTGGATCTGCTGAGACCACTTGTCTATGAACACAGCAAGGCTCTGCTGGGCAACTTAGTGATTGTAGTAGCCTGCAAAGACAACATGCTAGCTGCTCTACAGGCCAGGTCTGGAGGGCATCCATCATTTTGAACATTAATTTTACTGTTCGGGATTTTTCTGTGCTTGTATATAGGCTAGTACAGCAAGAAATGAGTCCGGCTCCTCTCCTTGCTCTCCTTTCGAGGCCATGGAACATGCTGACTGCATCTCCTCTGAGAGGAGTCTTCCTCGCCAAGCCAGCTCCAGCCTTGTCCAAGATGCTCAGGAACTCATCAAACATATATCTCAACGGTTGGTTTATCCATACTTCTCATTTGTTGTTATGACAACCATGTATATACAGGGAGTGTCGTCGACCACGCTGGCCGTTTGCTGACATCAGCAACTGCAGTGGAGAGGTGGCAGACCTGTCTTTTCTGGTTAACAAGATAATCAGAGTGTTCAGCTATGCCAGCCCTTCAGAGCTCAAGGTTGACTTGTTCTGACACTGTGTTGTAAATAGTTCTCTGGCCACTATTAACCCACAAGGCTAACGTTTGCTGACTTACCTTGGTAACTAAGCAAAATAAATGCGGGGTCGTGTGATAGCGGTGATAGGGTGATAGTTAGGAAATCGTTGGGACAATGACAAACACAAAAGGGCATGCATGTATCACTCACTAATCCCATGTTCTTGATTTTGTTGATGTAGGAAAAATGGGCCCGGAAGGCACTGAACTGGGCAACATCATGCTCCAGTCACCAGTATGCCAGCCAGTCTTTCCAGGTGTGTCGAGCCCTGCAGCTGCCGCTCAGTCCACACATGTTCAGAGAGATCTTAACCAGGCTTGCTGAATCTGCTGCTGATACCAATGAAGACATGCAGGTCTGCTGCAGTAAGTAATACTTGTCTGAGACTAGAAATACCCGAAATGAAAAGAAATGTTTACAGTAACATAGAAAGAAACAGAGCTATGTAATGGAGATTGTGCTGACTCTCGAGTGCGCACTGGACCACCTCCCACTGAATGACGGAGAAGCAGTTCAAGCCTCAGTGAACAGTGGCTCTCTTCAGACAACTTCTGAACCCACACCTGCTCAGAGTAAGTGCCTCTTCCTGTGGCAAGGCTGTGTCCACATTTACACAACTGCAGGTATGGAGTGTCCTCTGTCACCTCCCTCCTCAACGGACAGCATACGGAGACACCACCGGGTCCGCTCCATCACCTCCAAACAGGAAATGATTCCCCAGAGACTAGTGTCTGTTCACGGCCAAATTCATTCGGGGCTCCCCCTGCTTGTTGCTCCTCTGCCCAGCATCTCATCACAGAGTCCAGCTGGGGCTGATGGGTGCAAGGAACCAACTGAGGAATTGAAGTTACTGGAGGAGGTGGAAGAAAGCTCTGGGCCTCCTCCTGAACTGGCAGAAGAGGAGCCAAAAGGAAGAGTTCGGATGAAAATTGCTCCTCTCTCAACTGCTCAGCACCTGCATGTCTCAGGAGGGCAGCAAAAAGCCACTGGAGTGGAGCACTCCCACGCCTTTTCAGACACAGCAGCTCTGTCAAGCAGTGAGGAGACGCCCCATAACCCCTGCTCGTCTTCCCGGCTGAGGAAAGGATCAGAGCACCCACGTCCCTCTTGGCATCTCTGATGGTGGCAAGAAAGCTCACAAGCAGCACAGCTACGAAGAGGAGTCAATGCACCCAAAACAGCATTCCCTGGACAACAGTCACTTGAGTACCTCTCAACCTCACGGGTCACCAAAACACAGGCGTCGCATGAGATCGCCTGTGTTGTCCAGCAAAAAGATGGAAATCCCGAACTCCCTCCCACCCCAGCTCAATCAGACCACCAGCACTCCTCATTTCCCAACAGTCTGTCCACTAAGCCCTGACCAAGGCCTATTCCATCCAGCAGTTGAGACTGCCTCTCCTTAGACCTGGAGGAAGGACGCACCCATCGCAGCTCGTCGACGGCGGAAGCACGAATGCGACATGAACGCCCAAAGCTGCAGCGGCAAAAGCAGAGTGTCCAGAGCACCAGCAAGGAGTCTCTCCTCAGCAGCAATACGTTCAGTGGATCTTTGAATGTTGATGAGCATGAGGGAAGTGGAGAGAGAAGTGGGGAAGGGAGAATGCAGTAGTGTTGTCAACAAGGAGGACCATGAGTGTTGATTCAGTGCCCATGCGCTCCTCTGCAAGGAGCTTTGCTGACATTGTGGAGTC